>JAXCGZ010020812.1:17500-132500 GCA_037179515.1 Halocaridina rubra | reverse complement strand
TCTAAGCCTACATCAACACCAAATATTCTTGGATATTCGTTTCACATCTATTATCATTTCACATGTGACAAGTCACAACAGTTCCCATCTGTTTTTCTTTACTTTTATGTTTTCGTTGTGCCCAGCCAAATGAGGGCATTTATTTTTTGCCTGTCATGGTGTCACACTCATAGGAAAAATACAAACAAACATTTTCCTTTACACGCTAAAAATTGTTCCAAGACAACCTTTTAGGCATCAAGTCTTTCAACTTATGATTTTCATCTCTTATATCTGATGAGACTTACGATTATCCTTTATCAAAGAGCCAAGAAAAATGCTCGAGGCATATCTGACTCCTGGTAAATGTGTGCTTTGATTCGGCCAACCACCTTACAAGGGATATTGCGGTCATTTTATATGTGCATATAAAAATATCTGGTTAAATGCAGTCTGCAAGATCTTCATCCATTGGAAAGAACGAGGCAATGGCGGACGAGGCAATGAGCCTTTCCTAGCATCAGCTGGAAGAACTTCAACAGAACTTCAGCATAAGATGGATCACCTAGACCAGAGACGGAGTTGCAGATAGAAAACAGCATTCTACTCCTTTAACCGACAAATGTAAGCAAGAGATAAGATCTGTGAACGCTGGGAGTGCTGAGAACGAGAGAGGAATGCATGGTCATGCAATGCATGTGAGTGCAAAAAAGGACTACCATGCAGTAAGCAGAAAAAGTAAAAAAAAAAAAAAAATTAAGTGTATGCGAAACAAGAATCGTCTCCTTAAAGAAGTCTAATGCATGGCCAAGCAATGCATATGACTGCATACATAGGACTACTATGCAAAAAGTAAAAATAGGAGTAAAGAAAGAAAGAAAAAAAAAGATTCTAAGCATAACCAGCATCGTCCTCCTAAAGTGGTCGAAAACGAGTTTGCAAAGTACCTCTAAGATGTACATTTTAACTTTTGTTACCTAATCGAGTCATATAACACAGTCCACACTTAATGCTCACCATAAATAACCTTCACCTGCACTATGAGCAACTACATGTCTTGGTATTAACCTCTTGCCCCACCTCTTTTTCCTATCCAAGGTGCAGTCCTAGTCCAGGGAGCTAAGTGGTGAGGGGAAGAGAATAATCTTAATACTACGTTCTTCTATCCCCTTCCTCGTCTCTTCTCTCTCAGGATGGCCCAAACTCATGGGTCTAAGCTACTGGAAACATGAGACAAGGTGAGCATGAAGTCTTTCCCTGATTGCAAACATCTCTCATTCCCTTTCCCTCCTAGTTCTTCATGTGTTTCCTTTCATGATGACAAAATCTAATTATCTAAAATACTAAGAACATAAGATAGGTTCCTCAGGAAAGTCTTTCCCTGATTTCAAACACATTATCTCTCCTTCCCTCCTAGTTCCTCATTTGTTCCTTATTACGATGGCAAAACCTCATATGCTTCGACTACCGGTTTTACGTCACGGACTCCCTTTTCTACCAAGGGCTAGGACGGTTGCCTTCTTGCGAAGGACTTGTTTTTGGCAGATGTAATCCTTACGCTGAGTGCATGCCCTTGCTAACCTCAGACCCTGACGGGGCGAGAACCCTCGACCTGACGCCTCAGAGTCGCGGACGCTACCGCCTTCGACTATCGAGAACATGAAACAGTATGAGTAGTGATTCTTTCCCAAAATAAAAAAAAATAAAAAATAAAATAAAATAAAATAAATACTCGCCCAGCATACCCTTTCAAGATATAATTATTTTAATCAAGGTAGGAATATATGCTGTATTATACCACCAGCTTCAATCCAAAAATAGCCTCTTGAGCTGAAGTAAAACAAAATTGAGTCCATTTCAAGAAAGCACACATACTCATTTCAATTCAAGCCGAGGCTTCCAGTAAAATATCCTCCGAAATGGACGGCATTAACGGGGTAACAAGCTTTAATTGCAGGAATTGCCAGAGAGACCATTAAGCAAGTTGAATTATTCATAAATCAAGCACCCCTCCCTGCTCTTGCAGGACCAAATAGAAAACTGAAACACATTTTAAAGATGACGAGTCATACAGGTGTTGCACCTGCATAAAAAAAAAAAAATAAATAATATATATATATATATATATATATATATATATATATATATATATATATATATATATATATATATATATGATTGTGGCACCAGGACAGGTAAAAAAAAAAAAAGGTAAAATAAATCTACCCTCATCGAGCCTGGGTACGAAGAAAACATAAAGAGAAACAGAGATGGGGAGTATTGTGACTTGTCAGATGTGAAAGGATAATAAGAGATGTGTAACGAATATCCAAGAATATTCGGTGTTGATGTAGGCATAGAAAGAGAACCGTAACTGAAGGAACACTTAACATCAAACTGTCCTGGACAGTCTTATTTAAGTTCACAAGACCCTTCAGCTGTAGTATTGCAACGGGCAGTTGGGCCAACATATTACATGGAAGTATATACAGATAATCCTCCTTGTAAGGCAGTGGCTGAGTCAAAGTATACATCCATTCACCAGTAGGCTAATTCAACCCGTATCTTTCATCTTAGTTCTTTCGATATAAAGGGAAAAAAAAATCCATTTTGTATAATGGTTATTCAACATTAATAGTAACTTATAAGTAGACATGTAATTAAATTAATAAATAAGAGGGTTAGACATATAGTTAAATTAAATGTAGCTTTCATAGAAAATAATAATGCTGTAATAAAAATGTTACAATAATGTTAATAATAAAGTAGTAAGTATGCCACTAGATACAGGATCGTTATTATCGGCATCATTTCCATATTTGTTTCCTTACAATGAGAATAATTAGTTCTTAATGAGCAGCAACTATTTGTCCAAAAGAAAACTGTATAGTTTGCCTTTGAAAGCTGTGAAAGAGGATGCATTTTTAAGATGCTCTGGAATATTATTCCAGAGTGTTGGCCCTTTGATAGTGATCATCTTTGAACCTGCTTCTGTGTTTGTTCTGTGAATAAAGAGCTCACTGCTCTGTCTTGTGTTGGTTCCCCTTATATCCCTGACTGTTTTTAAATCAAATATCCAGCTAGGATAATGATGGTCCAAAATTTTGAATACAAAAACATAAATAGCATAAGCGACCTTATTTTCTGCCCGCAGCCACCCAAGTTTATTGAGAGCTGGTGTGATGTGGTCGTATTTTCTTATTCCTCCCAGGGCAACTCGAGCTGCAAAATTAATAAGCTTCTGTATTCTGTTTATCTGAGTCTTAGTGGTAGCTCCCCAAACAGTTGTGAAGTAATTAATGTGACTTAGGGCTAGAGATTCAACAACAGTTATTCGAGTGGTAGTCTCAAAATTGTCTTTTATACGTGATAAGTACATTAATGTTCCTGTAACCTTTTTGCATACTTTATCTATGTGGGAATCAAACAACATGTGGTTATCAAAGTGAATTCCTAGGTTTTTTACTGTTTTGCTAGGTGATAATATTGTCGCAAAAATTAATTGTTGTGTTTTCTGGAATTTGTGCTATGTGGAACCTTGAACCAATAAATATGCACTGTGTTTTACTTTCGTTAATTAACAGCCCAATTTCTTGGAAATAGGTTTTAATTTTTGACAGAGTGTTTCTGCTCTTAAAGTTAGCTCTGGGAGATTATTAATATCACCACTAAGGAGTAGTTGAGTGTCATCTGCATATTGTACGACTAGACAGTCAGAAATGAAAGAAGATAGATCATTTACGTAAATGGAGAAGAGGATAGGACCAAGTACTGATCCCTGTGGAACACCAAATGATACATTTTTTGGCACAGAGATAATGTTGTTAAGACGTATGGACTGTTTACGATTAGATAGATACTCGCTAAACCAGCTTGGATCAATATTTAAGTTAATACATTTACTTAAAAGAATTTCATGGTTTACACTGTCGAAGGTTTTTGATAAGTCTAATAATACGAGAAGAGATATTTTTTTCATATCTATATTATTATATATACTATTCGTAACTTTAAGCAGTGCAGTTTCCGTCGAAAGTTTTGGTCTGAAACCATGCTGGTTAATACTTATTATTCTATTTGATTCTAAATATGACATAAGTTGGCATGCAACAATTTTTTTCTAATATTTTAGAGAAAATGGGTAGGAGGGAAATGGGACGATAGTTTTTCACATCTTCTCTGTCCCCCTTTTTATGCAGAGGTATTACATGTGCTATTTTCCAAGAGTCAGGAAACTTTTTAGTAACAATGGAAGTGTTCATAATAGTTAGAATATAGGATGCAATCACGGGTAGAGCATCTTTGATGAACTGAAATGGTATACCATCTGAACCAAAAGAGCCAGAGTTTCTTAGGCTCTTTATGGTAAGAATTAGGGTAGCACAATCGATAGGAATAATCTTGAAGTACTCTCTTGTGTTTCACGACAATTCTTCCCCCCTCACTACCATCTTACAGCTTAGGTCACCCACAGTGTGGTGTTTTTATGAGTGTGACACCGGGACAGGAAAAAACTGCCCTAATCAATAAAGGACCGGGCATAAGAAAACACCAAGACGAACGAAAAGAAAAAGGTTAAGGACAAGGCAGAGATGAGGTAGTATCACACAAAGGCGACAGACAGCAAAAACAGTCAAAGTACAGAGGACCCAGATATATGGAGGACTAGGCCCTGAGATGACGATAGATCCGTTTTTTGAAGGATGATAAGTTAAGAATTAGGGAAGACAGAAAGAGGAAGAGAGTTCCAGTCTGGTGGTAGATGGGAAGAAGGAATCGCTGCACCGACCAATCCGCGAGCTACAAATCATAAGACATCATAAAGAGAATTGCTATCTAAGAAAGAAGTACTGAGAGAGAGAGAGAGAGAGAGAGAGGAGGTGTACACATTGATAAAACATTGCTGCATACTAATACACAACTCACAGTATGGCAGCACAGAGTACATTATATACAAAAGTAAAGCTCAGAGAAACACAGAACACACAAACAGAATTATACAGCAACATACAGAAAATATATGTATAATTTAATATAATTAATGGCCAACAAAGTGAGGATAACGAGCAAGAATAACATCAAGGTTGTCATCATTAAGTAAAAATGAGCAGATCTGTATTAAGTTCTGACCTTGTGGTAAAACATCTCTCACTGTGGGGCACTGAAGACAATAGTGGTCAAGAGTGTTAGCATTAGGATGGTCGCATAATATACAGGAGGTGTACTGTGGCATATCTAGAGTCTGGGAGACCTGCCATAAAGGCCGATACCCCATTCTGAGCCGAGCACTAACTACATTGTTTTTCCGCACCATTAAGCCCACTTGTAGCGACTGTGAAGAAAGTGATCATGGTGCTGTATGGACACACAGTTGGCCCTCTCCGTGTCCCTGCGCCGGACCGTCATGGCAAACCCAGTTGAGTAGATGATGTTACGTAGGCATCGGAGGGAGGGCTCAGCGGCCACAGCATACCCATCCAGCATACAGGCCGCCTTGGCAAGACGATCCGCTGTGTCGTTGCCAGTCAGCCCAATGTGAGAGGGCGTCCATACAAACGACACAACAAGAGAAGCATCCTGAGCGGCCGCGAGGCGAGAGAGAGAGAGAGAGAGAGAGAGAGAGAGAGAGAGAGAGAGAGAGAGAGAGAGAGAGAGAGAGAGAGAGAGAGACTGGGATTTTGCACGCATATCTCAAGTAATGTCATTAGTAATTGCCGCGAGAGCCACTGAGGCAGCAGGATACAAGAGTCACGAGCGAAACAATGAATTAGCTCAGTTAGATTTCAAATTTTAATTTCATTCCCTTTTGCTTATTATATATACATATATATATATATATATATATATATATATATATATATATATATATATATATATATATATATATATATATTTCATGTATAGGCGTATGTGTTTAATTGATCACACAGATGTATGTAGATCATATGTGTCTGTATGTATGTATGTATGTATGCATACACACACACACACACACACACACACACACACACACACACACACACACACTATATATATATATATATATATATATATATATATATATATATATATATACATACATATATATATATATATATATATATATATATATATATATATATATATATATATATATATATATATATATATATACTTTTTTATCGTTACTATTTCCATCGTTGCTCTGATAAATTGAGGAGTTGCATCCTTCTCCTGTTGGCAAGGCCGTGTAACACAGGCTAAGCGCCCACGTCAATCACGTACTGTGTAGAGATTTGTGGCTCGCCGACTGTTCAGTTTCTGCTTCTTCCCTTCACTTTCAGACTCTAAAACGTTCTTCATCCTCCTGTCCTCCCTAACTCTTATGGCTTTGTTTACTTCAAAAAGCTGATCTATCGTCATCTCGGGGCCAAATCTTGCCAAACATCTAGTTTCAGCCTGTCATTCTCCTTTCTATCTGGTGACCGGGTTCAATGAGGGCAATTTTCATTGCCTGTCCCGGTGCTACACTCATAATATATATATATATATATATATATATATATATATATATATATATATATATATATATATATATATATATATTAAGTCTGTACACACGAATATGAAATGTAAAGAGCTTAAGTCAAACGCACAATAATAATATTAATATAAATAAATAAGTAAATAAATAATACACAAATAACTACATAAATTCAAAGTACACAAGAAAAGTGTAAATTAGTTTTAGGAGTATTTTAAATAAATCTCTACTAAAATAAATAATATTTATTTGTTCTTTAAAAATTCGTTATTTTTACGGATAAAAAAAATCAACATAAGAATCATAAAAACAGAATTCTAAAATGAAAATATAAAGAAAAATGAATATAAGAATATATAAAAAAATGTCTTTTGCAAACAAACATTTTTATTTAAGCGAGTGTCTTTATTTATTTAAATGGACTGCGTTAATTTACATTAAAACATTAAAAAATGATACTGTTCCTATCACTTTTTGGATGGGTTAACAGCATAAGAACAGCACTTAACAGCAGGTTACAAATAATGAGTTAATTGCATGGATTCGATTGGATTCGGTTTTACGTCACGAACTCCCTTTTCTACTAAGGGCTAGGACGGTTGCCTTCCTACGAAGGGCTTGTTTTGGCAGATGTAATCGTTACCCTGAGTGTATGCCCTTACTAACCTCAGTCCGTGACGGGGCGCGAACCCTCGACCTGCCGCCTCAGAGTCGAAGATGCTACCATTTTGCCACGGAGAGTACAATGAGTTAATTGCATAAACACGTAAAACAAATAAAAGGATAATGCATTAATAGCAATTGGAAAAAAATGTGTATATCACTGCATATATATATATATATATATATATATATATATATATATATATATATATATATATATATATATATATATATATATATATCCTGTTTCTATGACTACATCAACACAGAATATTCTTGTATATTCATTACACATTTCATATTATCCCCTCACATCTGACAAGTCACAATACTCCCCATCAGAGTTTCTCATTAATTTATGTTTCTTCTTGCCAAGGTTCGATAAGGGCAGTTTTCATCGCCCGTCGTGGTGTCACACCCCTTAAAAAATATATATAATATATATATATATATATATATATATATATATATATATATATATATATATATATATAATTGGAGATGAGTTGATTATCATATTTGTAAGCGCTAAGGTACTCCGCTATTCTATACCCCTCTCAGTCCACACACAAACATCCACCCACACCCATACATACACACACACACACACACACACACACACACACTATATATATATATATATATATATATATATATATATATATATATATATATATATATATATATATATATATAGAGAGAGAGAGAGAGAGAGAGAGAGAGAGAGAGAGAGAGAGAGAGAAAACGCACAACCGTTGGTGCATACTGGAAAGTGTTTGCGTGTACACACCCCCGCAGAACAAATACAATGAGTGCTGAACCCCCTCCCCCATTTCCAGCTATCATTTCAGCTTGGTTTGGCTTCATCCGGAAGCGCCTCTCTTCGCCAATCAAACAAAAAGAAAAATTCAACCATTTATTCTCTTCTTCTTTGCATGTATGTTGTGGAAAGCTTTGAATTATTTGTTAAACGAAAAACTTTACAATGGACTTCTATAAATTTAAAAAAATAATAATAATAATATCCATCATGAATTATTATTATTATTATTATTATTATTATTATTATTATCATTATTATCATCATTGTTATTATTATTATTTAATAGTAATAGTAGTAGTAGTTGTAGCAGGAGTAGTAGTATTAGTGCAAATAGCAGTAGAAGTACTATTTCATGTAAAAAGAAAAATTCATCGTCAAATTAATTATAAAATTGAGGTATTTTATATATATATATATATATATATATATATATATATATATATATATATATATATATATATATATATATATATATTGGTTAATATTGTATTGGTCTTTATATCGCCCGAGTACATGACGGCAGGAAAAGCTTCTTAAAGGGCTCCGTTAATAAAGAAAACGAACAAATAAGAGTTTGATGACCCCAAAGAAAGTATGTGTGTCTGTGTATGTGTGTACGCAGTAGCTTTTCCTGGATTCACGGTCCGTTCACGAAAGCCTTTAAAACGCTCCGGTCACAGGAAGTGAACGAAAGTAGAGAGAGAAAACGGAACTCTGGGGAAGGCTTCTAAGGAAACTCTTTCATTCGTGTTTTAGAAAAATCTGTGGCAAATTGTGAGTTATAAAGAGAGAGAGAGAGAGATTTGTGAATTTCAAGTTATCAGCAAACAGTACAAGTCTTGTTTTAAATCTAAGGCTACGCATTATTTTTTGGTGATCAGCCATTAATTCATTATTCCTGTCCAATATATATATATATATATATATATATATATATATATATATATATATATATATATATATATATATAAACATATATATAAACATATATATATATATATATATATATATATATATATATATATATATATATATATATATATATATATATATATATATATATATATGTATATATATATATATATATATATATATATATATATATATATATATATATATATATATATAAACATATATATATATATATATATATATATATATATATATATATATATATATATATATTATATATATATAAACATATATATATATATATATTTATATATATATATATATAATGTAATGTAATGCGAAGAGAAAACCACGTTATTACATAACTTGCTGTATTTTAGGCTTTTTATGGAAGGAGACTAATATGAACTCTAGCCAGATCAAGGAAAACAATTGCCTCTTTTAAAACTCTCCTGAAAATTGCAAGGATATCATTGAGTACCACCGTGGCCAAGTGGTAATGCTCGCAACTTTGACTCGTTAGATCTTGGGTTCGCGGCCCGCCACATTCTTAGGTTAACAAGAGTATCCACTCAGGGTAACAGTCACACTTGCCAAAACCAAAGTCCTACGTTTGAAGGTACCATCCTAGCCCTTGGTAGAAAAGGGAGTTCATGACGAAAAGCCAATCACATCTCATCATTGAATGATTTGAATGAACCTTCCTGCATTTCGTCGACTACAATTTCTTTCGCATTGTATATATTCTACCTACCTGTAATTTAGGAGTGAGGTAACGCTTGGAACGAAGTAATGAGAGAGTTGACCCAAAGTTTGTGGTCTTGAAAGAAAGTGAAACAATGACTCGGTAATGAGAGGAAGAAGAAGAGCTCCAGAAGCTCTCCAAAGAAGGAGGAAGCAGAAAAGTCGCTGACCTGAGCTATTTCAGTGATGTTAGCTTGTGTAGACTTTAAAATAGATATTGATCGAAAAAGTGGAATTACAGTGTCCTTATAATAGTTATAATAACAATAATAATCATAATAATAATAACAATAATCATAATAATAATAATAACAATAACCACAATAATAATCATAATAACGCCATCTTGTGAAATACCCGTTTTATTATGTTGTACTTACGTGATATATTCTAACCATAGAAATAATACCGCGACGTATTATACTGTGTAGAACCATAGAAATTAGTTAATTATTCGATTTTTCGTCCACGTCAGCTAGTACACAGGAAGTTCTACACCACAGGTAGTCTAAGAAGGTGGAATGAGAGACCATTGGCAATTCGTATTGAAATGTGCTGTTGGGGGTTCCGAAGGATGGTTTTCTGTGGGAGAGAAACCACCACAGTTTCCGGTACTAATAGAAGTTATTATTATATTGTTATAACTCTTATTATTATTTTTATTATAAAAATTTTTATTCCTTTTTTCATATACTGTACTATTTATCATATGCAAGTCAACTGGAATCGCGAAAATATGTTAAGACGTTACTCAGATGAATAGAGGTCAGTTGTGAAGGCAAAATGAAACGACGGAGTGTTACGATCATTCAGACTATAATTTAGTACAGGTGATAATAAATCATTGGAATACACGCGTGTGTGTGTGTGTGCAAAAGCTGTAAAACTGTTCAAGCCATTTACGACTTATACTCTCAGCCTCATCTACACCTGTCAGGACAGTAGCACCTGTTTTGTCCTTGGCATTGGCATATTTCTCAGGTATTTTGTGGAAATCTCTTGAACCCTGAGTAGTTTTGGTGTAATGGAGATCCGCCCTTTTAAATTTTTTTTTTAAACTACTCCATCGTACGCGAAAAAGAAAACGCATGTAGCTGTATCTGTACATAAGGTATTATGGATATTTTCTGGGATTTATTGTGTAATTGCGAAAGCTGTTATATATTTATTATATATTTATGACAGCTGTTATATTAGCTGTACTATATATGTACTTTACAACAGCTGTTCTATTTTTATTATATGTTTACAACACCCATTCTTATCTTTAATTCATGTGTAAATACAACAGCTGTTTCACCGCGTTCTTATTTTACTTACATAATATTCTTGTTCATATTTATGTAACAGCGGGAGCCATTTAATAATAATCTATACACTATTTAAGACAGCAAAGAACTGTAATTACAGAGAGAACAATAATGAGAAGAATTATTTATATGCAGATTATCATCTTTTATGAAGAAGGGGGGGGGGAGAATGCACCTGACCTTGGGACAACATGTATGTATTAACAAAGAGAGGGAGAGAGAGAGATAGAGAGGCTGACCTTGGGACAGCTTGTATGTGCATACAAGATCGAGAGGCAAACCTTGGGACAGATTGTATGTACATACCAGAGAGGGAGAGATGCTGACCTTGGGACAGCTTGTATGTACATACAAGAGAGAGGCTGACCTTGGGACAGCTTGTATGTACATTCATGACAGAATCCCAGGCCAAATGGCGAAAGAGTTCAAACGCTGCACCGAGAATTTAAAAAAAATAAATAAATAAATAAATACTTTCACCCCTGGTATGCTTTTCAGCCTGTCAGTGGAATTAATCGCCTTTTCCTTCTATTCTATCTATTGGATTAAATGCATTCAGTACTATATGAATGTAGTACACTAAATATCCTCTTGGAATATGTCCAAGGTTTGGAATGATGTATACTTTACTGGACTGGGGTAACGCTTGCGACATTAATGCGCCAGGTCTTTGGTTCGCTACCTGCCAAAACCAAAGTCCTGGAGTAGGCACCGTCGTAGCCCGTAGTAGGATAGGGAGTCCGTGACTTAAAACCGATCTCATCACATCTCTGGACTATCCATACCTCGGGGACGAATTGTTGCTTACGAAAGAGGGTACAAGTACTTGAAACATGAGCGTTTTTGCCTACTAATACACCCAAGTAACCTCAGAGCTTTTGTAATACTGCTGATGGATTCAGCTCAGGATAGGTGCGTGTATCAGGCTCTTGTCGAAATTCATCAAGGTACTTTCTAGTAAATAACTGCGTGCGGGTCATGATTTCATGTTACTCGAACAGCAGCAATGCGTGATAGATATCCTTGCTTCCTGACGCCTCTTTAAGAGTTAATTGATATACTCCATATTAATTTGAATATTCTCTTAAACTATAGATTCCACTTGGTTTCTTCATTTCCATTATATATATATATATATATATATATATATATATATATATATATATATATATATATATATATATATATATATCAACTGTTCCGGTTTTACGTCACGGACTCCCTTTTCTACCAAGGGCTAGGACGGTTGCCTTCTTGCGAAGGACTTGTTTTGGCAGATGTAATCCTTACGCTGAGTGCATGCCCTTGCTAACCTCAGACCGTGACGGGGCGCGAACCCTCGACCTGACGCCTCAGAGTCGCGGACGCTACCGGTTGAGCCACGGCGACTACATATATATATATATATATATATATATATATATATATATATATATATATATATATATATATATATATTAATTGTCCGTGCACAGTATTAATCGTGTTTTTTTTTTTTTTTTTTTTTTTTTTTTTTTTTTTTTTTTCGTAACGAATGCGTTCATATACTGTATATTTTCAACACATTCTTTCGCAATTGGCTAGGGGCTCTGCACCTGCTCGCTATTGGAAGCTGTAGTTCACACGCGCGCGCTCACACAGGATTTGAGTGGAAAAATAGTTACTGTAGTTTAATCTTGATATATTTTAGTTATTTATATCCATAAAGTTATATTTTAAAGTACCTTTTGTATAAATGAAAACGAAAGTTTTTAGCTTTCGTTGAAAGCGCAAATGAGTGAAATGATCAGGACTTCTCGTATACATTTTCCACAGTAAAGTGCTATGTGATTTTATTTTAGTTTGTATCACGAAGATATTGTGTGTGTACTTAAGTTTGTGCGGTGATGGTAGGGAAACGGTGCTCGCTTCGTTATATGCGATGTTTCTACATCGTCAGTGCTGCGCGAGGGAGAATCGACGACAGATGTGTCCTGTCCCTCTCTTAGCCTGTTACACATGCACCCCATACGCTTGTAACCGATGTTTGGATGTGACTGGTTTGGTATGAAGATTTTAAATATCATATAATTCGGTAAATTACTCTATACGTAGCCATATATTGTATGGAATAAGAGTGACGGCGAAGATGAAATGCGGTTTTTGTACGGTGTCCACGCGTGACGATGTAAGTATTCCTCTCTTTGTGCGTGGTTTTTGTCAGGCCACATCTGAGTAGGAAAGACCACCTGGCTGTTGTATTATCGCGCAACCGCCAACACATTACCATCTGGCGCACTAGGCGAAGTTACCACATACCAATTTCCCGTGGCATTAATTATTACTATTGCGTTTGCCAGAGAGTGAAACAGTTCCTCGAGAAATGGTAACTTATCTTTTGGAATAATTTTTGAAATGTGAAGCTTCTCCAAAGACTTTGAAAAATTGTGTTTTCCTCGCTAATCACGTTAGGCGTAAAGTTTATGTCAATAATTTTATATAGTATGCAAATGGTATTTGGCAACTGTTACGTGCTCCTCCTATATAAGACCCCCCCCCCCTTATTCTGTTCCACAGTGCGTGACGTTACGCCGGTGACATGTGTGGCTGGCTGTTCAGCAGCAGCAGCTGCCAGCACCATGCACAGTGTGTACATGAGTGTACATACATTGTGGAATATGGTTTGAAGCAGAGGTGCCATAGTATTACGTTCATTGTATCTTCCATGATGCAGTAATGCTAAAGATTATCTCCCTCTCTCACACACATTTGTTTTACACAGATTCCAGAGTTTAAATTTTATGACCAGGAAATTGTGCCGTACTTTAAACAACGTATTTTTGGATCTTTTATTTTCTGGATTTGTATATTTATTTTGTACGTATTTATCGTACATACCACCGCCCTCGTATAAATAGTTCGTCTTATAGAGCATATAAACACCTGTCCCGTCTTCATCTGCAGGTAGCAGCACCTGTCACTTACTGTTTGCTTGTGCCCTTTAGCGACAGATGTTCCATGAAACATCGAAATCGATGAATATATATATATATATATATATATATATATATATATATATATATATATATATATATATATATGGTTTTTTTCAGAACTTGCACATATATATATATATATATATATATATATATATATATATATATATATATATATATATATATATATATATATATATATGTGCTTTATCGAGAGGGAGATTAAGGGATGGGGAGGAGCTCCTTTTGTGAGTGGGTGGTAGATGTTACCTGTTTGTGTACCAGGTCGTTATATATTTAGCTATCCCATTTGCCGTCTGAGTGAGTTACCTAGAGAGATAGAGAGTATAAATCAAGTTTTTCCACTTTTTACTTGAAGGCTTACTTCGTGAGGCCCTCACTCGGAGGTTACGCATGTATTCGGTGCTTGATATTTTTATTGTGACGTAAGGCATCAAAGGATAATAAGACTACTTAACTCAAATGAGAGAGAGAGAAATTACTGACATCAGATATACACATTTTTTTTATTTGGTGCGAATGCAGTTGAAATTCTAGTTATGATTATTATTATTATTTATTATTGTTGTTGTTGTGCAGGTCATAAGTTTAAATTTTTGGATTATCAAGTGTTTAGTCGTTTCAAATCCTTGTTAAGGGCAGATACATTTTTCATACATACACGAGCGTGTGATATATATATATATATATATATATATATATATATATATATATATATATATATATATATATAATATATATATATATATATATATATATATATATTACATTTGTAGCGTTCTCTTAATAAACGGCGATGGAGCAGAAGAAATTGAGAGGCACAAGATGGGTAAAATTGGTGCCAGGGGCAATGAATGAGTTCTTTGCGCCTCGCCTTTTGAAACTTCCCCTACCCTCTGCCCCCTTCTTGTTTTGCCCCAATGCCCTCCTGCACCTCACCAACGTATTTGTACATTCCTAGTCCGCCCTCCCCTCCCTCCGGTATATGTATATAAAAACCCGTCTTCCAAGGTCGTCCTGCAAAAATCCCTCCAGTTGCCTCGGCTGCAACCATGATAGGGTGGCTGCTGGTTCTCCTTGAGGGAACTCTTGCACTGTTTCTTTCGAGCAGCTTTACCACTTTTTTTTTTTTTTTTTTTAATGGAATGAAGGTCTGAAATGTAATCCAAAGCTTTTTTTTTTTTTTTCTTTTACAGCAAAGCTGTTTTATATATGAAGTGGAATAGAGGCATAAATGTTTTTACCATGTAACTAAATGCACGTGTGTACCTTAATTTCTCATTTTAAGTGTTTCTTCGTTATGCTAATAAATAGGACAATTTTTTGCCCAAGATAGGCTCTCTCTCTCTCTCTCTCTCTCTCTCTCTCTCTCTCTCTCTCTCTCTCTCTCTCTCTCTCTCTCTCTCTCTCTCCCAGTGAACAATTATTCCTTGTCAAACATCATTAATTCCTATATCAGTGTGTGATGTTGGCGATTTAAAATGAATGTCCTTTAACTCATTTAGCATAAAAATGAATAAACAAATTAGTATTTATTTACATTGGTATTATGCACGTCACAGGTACTCACAGGAGCCCGATTTTAAGTAGAAAATTTGATAATGTAATGTATAGTATACAATAACATTGATAACCTCTGAGAATTAGGTATAAATTCTTCTAACTTTAATGTTTACATATTTAAAACTTTGTAGAAGTATCTGAAAAATGTTTAAATATGTTTTATATGTGTAAATTCCTTTAATAAAGTAGGGATTTTTTGTTCAGTTGCCTTCATTACAGAAAATAGCATATTGACTTTCTATAATAAAAGAGAGATTTGTACATCTCTTTAGAACATAAGCACATTGATTTTCTTAAAAGAGAGAGGGATTTCTTTCAATGGACCTTCTTATTGAAAATAGCATATTAATTTTCTCAGGGATTTCTTTCAATGTACTTTTGTCATAGAAATAGCATGTTTATTTTCTTTAAGAAAAGAGGGATTTCAATCCATGTACCTCTGTTATAGAAAATAGCATATTGAATTTAATGATAATGCAAATTGTATTGAATGGAATTCTTTAATAGTTTGTCCAGTTTGAGTTCAGAGCCTTCCTGTGAACACCCATCAGGGAGAAGTGAAACTATTGGAATGAGAGTGTGAAACTACACATCATCACAGATAGTGTGGGCACAATAACTGTCCTTAGAGTAGCCTCAGTTTTCTAATGAAATTCTTTGTGTATTTCCGAGTAAACACTATGACGGATGAGCTCCTGTCTTTAAAGTGGAATAATCATAAATCCACTTTTGAGTAGCCACAGTTTTCTAATGAAATTCTTTGTGTATTTCAGAGTAAACACAATGACGGATGAGCTCCTGTCTTTAAAGTGGAATAATCATAAATCCACTTTTGCTGACATCCTTTCAATACTCAGGGACCAGGTAAGTTTGCTGCTGCTGTTTTTTTTTTTTTTTTTTTTTTGTGGTTTTTTTTTTTTTTTTTTTTTTCCTGGAGTGGGGACCACAGTTGTGTAGTGGTTAGTGTGCTCGACAGCGGAGTTGGTAGACCTGCAATCGAGACCACCGTGGGACGATAGGAATGTGGCATCCAGTCTTAATTTCCCAGAGCCACACTTTCTCAAGGATCATTTGGTGGATTGATCCCACTGACATGCCAAAAAACCTACTTTTTTCAACAAACTTTAGTATTTTTTTATATACAATTTGGAGTTATGATAAGTTGTGCAGTTTCATATTTCTGCCACCTACATTGATACCAAAATTAATTCACTGTTAATAAACATGATGCCTACACCTTAACACAATACTACTGCATTTAGAAATTAATCGCCTGTGTTGATTTTCCTTGGTTGATATATAAGTATTTCTGTTGGTACTTTGAATGCATGTCATGTTGCAAGTTTTATTCGATATCCAACGATGGTAAGATATTTTCCTTCTGGTTTCTGAACCCTTATTATGGTCACTGTGGCAAAGTGGTTGTACTCACGACTTTGAGTCGAGGGTTCACAGCCCAGCACCGTCTAATGTTAGAAAGGGCATTCACTCATAATAAAGGTTGCACTTGCCAAAACCAAAGTCCTTCGCAAGAAGGTACCATCCTAACTCCTAGTAAAAAAGGGAATCCGTGACGCAAAACTACATTTTTGAACCCATATAGCAATGAAAATACCAACTACTCTTTTAATGACTTTCCTTTCAAAACATCTTGAAAAGTGATGCAGAAAAATTATCCTAGAGCAACTGTTTATGGGATGTCTGCTGGCTCTAGTGTATAAATTGGTCTCTTAATCTATTAAGTTTGTACCAAGGTGCAATACAGTGGGTTATTTTGGCTAATAAAACTTCATTAAATACCTCAGCTAAAATATAATCCCAGTAAACTAGTAGGATGTAATCAGTACCCCCAAGAATGATATAACAGGTCTCTGTACAGTCTTGGACTCTTGTGTCAGTGATACTGTACATGTGAGTAATAAAGTTCTGTTTAGGAGGGCTGTTTAATGTTCTTAATTTTGGATGTTGATATCTGTGTGATGCTCTTAAGTCTCTTGGTTCAGTTCATCTCATGGCTTTGGTATGTTTTATTATATTATCTTGGCTTTGAATAAGTTTAATTTCACATTGCCCATTTCTATGCACTGTGGGTGTGAGATTTCACCAAAAGAGACTTGTAGATTTGGAAGTCATGATTTGGTTGTTGTATTAGGTATTCCACCCAGGGATTGAGCGAGTCATGGTGGACCCGTATCATGAATCGATATTTTCGCACCCTAATAGGTTGACTCTTCCTTAGCCATTCTTTTGCTCTTCATTTAACTTTGTTTACAATTCTAGCTGCATTGCATTATTTTGTGAGAAATTAAGTTTAAAGAAGTACAAATTATCAGTTCCCTTATTTCTCAACTATTGAGTTAAGCTCTCCTGCATTTTTCTTTCTGAGATCAGGTATAATGTTAATAATCGTACTGAATTTTCTTCTTAGGACTTTCAAGAGCAATATTTAGCATTGCAGAGTATAGGAAGATATTGTACTTCTAATGGCAAATTTTTTTTTCGCTCAGTCTTTGAAGTATGTGCGGCACATTTTCTTGGATATCATATCTTCTTCCATTTTGTGAGAAGGACAAGGCCTCGTGATCTCTATTTCAGATAATCAGTATCTTTCTAAAACGTTTTCATCATTGCTCTTCCACGTTGCCTTATTCACCATGGTTGTTTGTGTTGCATACTATTCATGAACAAGTAGTGGTGTGTGAAGTTGTACAGTATATCACCAAAAACACTTGAAATACGGGTTTTGTGTATTAATTGAATCATCAACTTGACCTAATTCTCTTGAAAAAGCAGACTTATAATCAGTAATTCCCCCTAAGGGAGGGGGGGGTGAGAATTATTCCTCCTTGTTCCCGTGCGTGTCGTAAAAGTTGACTGAACAGGTTGGAGTGAGGAGACTGGAAATCCCTTCCTCTGTATTTTCTTCCTGCAAAGAGTCGGGGTATTTTGCTTTGATGCAACCACTCCTCTTATAAGGGGGAATATGGCTTTTGTATATAGCTAGATAGATATAATCAGTAATCTGTAAAACTTTTCATTACCATCAAGTGCCATCTTAAATTGTTTTAAGACAAAATTTATCTATGAGAAGCACTAATTTTACACATTGATCTCCTTTGCAGGAAGTATTCATTGACGTGACGCTGGCGTGTGGTGGAAAGCAGTATCCGGCCCATAAATTTGTTTTATCAACATGTAGTGATTACTTTAAGGAAATGTTCACCAAAAATCCTTGTAAACATCCCATAGTTTTTATGAAAGATGTATCGGCGAGAGACTTGGAGGCATTATTAGATTTTATGTACAGAGGCGAAGTTAACGTTCCCCATCATAATTTAGCATCCCTGATAAAGACGGCGGAAGGACTTCAAGTTAAAGGTTTAGCCGTTCCCGATGACCCCGTGCAACTCAGAAGGGCAGAGAGGCCATCCAGGGAGGTTTCAACGCCGAGACCCCCTCCTGAACCTTCTTCCACCCCTCCACCAAAGAAAAAGAGAGCGCCGCGAGATACCGAATTCATGCCTATTGCCCCAATGAGCCTTATGTACAGTAATATGTCCCCCCAAGAGCCCAATAGCCCATACGACCTGTCACAAAAATCATCGTCTTCTTCCGTGTCACAATCCGATAACGTCCACAATGAGTGCTCTCAGTCAGTGTCCCCTGATCAGCCGCACCAGTCTCATCAGCCTCATTATCCAACCAAGGAAAGTTCTCCCGACGATAGTAAGCACGTAACCAGCACACCTCAACCTCCTCCAACTCCACAGCCGCCGCGGTCACCCGTGCCGCCCCCACCTGAAGTCAACTGTCAGGAAAAAGTTCGTGAAGAAGCTGATCCTCTACCTGGCCCGTCGTGGAGACCGAGTTCTGCTAAGCTGGAAGAAGATGTGGTAAGTCAGAAATCTTTGATAGAAAATGTATAGAAATTTTAATTTTACTCTGCATATTTTTTCTATTGACTAAACCTCTTCCTCAGGAAAGTCAGATATTGATGGCCAGAGAGATTTAGATGCTCTGTTGGCTTCCAGTAGTTGAAATTTCACTCTGAATTTTAAACTCTTAATAAATAATAACTGTGAAGATTAAATGATATAAGAACAATTTATCGTTAAATGTGTAAATACCGATTCATGCAAGTTTTTCTTGCATGGATTTGACATCTTCCCGATTGAAATTTATTGAAAATTGCAAATATCATACATATCAATTAATTATGGTGGCTATATCAGAAGTATACTTTTGTGATATCAGTCTTCATATACAATGCTTTAGAATAGAAATGTCTAAGTATAAAATATTTGATAAGTGAACACTTTCTTTATGAGTGTGACACCGGGACTAGCAAAGAAAATTGCCCTCAACGGGCTTAGGCATCAAGGAAGCATATAAGAAAAAGTGGCAATTTAAGGATAGGATAGAAATAAGAAAAATGATAGGCAAAAAAGAGTAATGGTGCTTCCTTATGTATTTCATTGTGTTGTTAATAATTAGTGTAGTAATTTAATGTAAATAATAACACTTCACGATGCTACTACAATAGTTGTTATCTCTTGTTCCATAGCCTTGGAGATCTGTGGTCTTGTAGGTATTGTATATTTAGACAGTGTATGCCATTTTCCACCCATCTTTTGTCATTTTTAGACAATCTATGCTATGTCACACACAATATTTCTGTTTATAGACGCAATATGTGCCATTTCCCTCAATTCTTTAATTCATACTTCAAAGATAAAGTCATCCAAATTTTATGGGAGAGGATCATACTTTGGGAAAACTAGCATCCCTTTATTACTCTATATTTACTTTGTCCTATTTATGTCCTGGATATGGCTTTGTGTTAGATATGTAAGAAGAAAAGTATTTCATCACCTTCTGAGTGTGTTTTCGGGAGAGCATATTTATATATTGTAATTTGGATCTATGGGAATATAGCTTAAATATTTTTTTAACCTTACATTTTTTTAATCAATTTTTGTGAAATAAATATATACTTGTATAGTATATTACAATTAAGATGCACTATTATTTGGATTTGAACAGTTTTCAAAATGTTATATGTCCTTGGAGAAATATAATTATATTTATAGACAAAAGTATATGATTATGGATATTGATATATAATTAATATAACTATATTTACAAACAAACTTAGAAATATGATTATGGATAGTGATATACTGTATAATTAATATAACTATATATACAGACAAACTCAAACATATGAATATTGATATTGATATATAATTACTAATGTTATAGTTACAGACAAACTGAGAAAGTATAATTATGGATACTGATATATAATTTTCTTTGATATCAGGTGGTAAAAGAAGATGTTTCCGTGGAAGAAGAGGAGGAAGACTGGGGCATTGAGAGTGGGGCAGGGAGTGATATAGGTGAAGCAAGTAGTGGTGGAGAACACCCTCATTCAGACTTCCACCACCCAGACTCCTGTCCGGAAGCTAGTCTCGCCTCCTCCTACGACCCAGCGCTGGTAAGTAACCGCTCGCATGTCTTAGTAGGGTTAAATTTTTGGATATCTCTTCCATGCTCAAACTTGTGTGTGGTGCTATTATTGTCTGCGTGACAGAAATTTAATTAATTTGAGTCAATTCCTTTTTTATCAGTATGATGCTGTGTTATGCTAAAACCAACAGGGTTGAAATAATTGAATAAGCATAACTATCATTAATTTAAAATTTGTTATGTTTTGTTTCCAATCATTTACCAAAATTCACTTCTTTGATGCAAGTTGGCATATCCAAAAGTCACCTACATTGTGTTACATTTAATGTCTTTTTCTCATTTTATTAGCATGATTGTTTCTGCTTTCATTTTCCTCATTCTCCTCTGAGAGACAAGCCCTTTCTCCTTGTCCAATCAATTTTACCTAATTTAGTCAATCTTTTAGATGATGCTAATAGATATTTCATTTTCTTGCCAGCCTCAGGGATTCTTGTGTTAAGTTTTCTGTCGTATATAAATAAATGAATATTCTGTATCATTAGAATTGTGTGTTTACATTCTATATATAATTCTTAATCCCCAATATGGGGGTGGATACAGATAGCATATGCCTGGGGAATTTAAGCTGGAGATCCTTCCTAGCGCCCTGCTGTGGGTACTCGCATTGTGGGTGTGTCAACTCCTGAGTCGATTATTCAAACCGTTCAGCTATCATGGTCCTGTAGCTCATATAGAAATAAGAATTGGAAATGTGGCAGCAGCCAGTTGTAGGTTTTTTCAATGTAAAATAAAAAATTTTATTTTCTCTTTTATCTTGGAGATGGGAATTCTTTACTGCTTATTGAAACTATATATTCTTGGGATTGAAACAGTCAGTGTAACACTGATATGCACTTAATTGAAGAAATATAGCCCTGATAATGCACTTATTTGCATTTGGGCAGATACTGATTTGAATATGTTGGGTGTACAAGTTAGGAATTGGAAACTAAAAAATTCTGATTTTTTTTTTGGAAAGGTTATAAGGGATATATTTTTTTCTTTTTTTACACATGCATTATAATAATATATTTTTGTAACTTTCCCATCTTAGAAATACAAAAATATTGGACCAGTCCATTTAACATGATAGACATCATTGAGGTTTAGCACTGACACACATTTTGATTTTTGTTTGCCTGAGAGCTGCTCAAATGGGATTTGGCCTATGTTTGCGAAGAAACTGGTCTTTCATTGACCACACTCACATTGAATGCTTCGCTCACCAGACCTGTGATCGGTTTTATATCACAATCTCCCTCTCTACTAAAGGCTTGGACAGTGCCGTCTTGCGAAGGACTTTGGCTTTGGCAGTGCAACCGTTACCCTGAGTGAATGCCTTTTATAACCTCATGCCATGGCAGGTCTCGAACCGACGACCTGATGAGTCAAAGTCATGCACACTATCGCCCAGCCACTTTGGTTTTTGCACCTAAATGAATCTGCATGTGAATACCAAATGCTGGTATACAAGAGCACATCGTGTACCAATAAAAACATGCATAATATGAGCTTCTGATATCTTTGCTGCTATATGTTGACACCTTTCTAAAGTGGAATGTTAAATCACGTGTAATTCTTTTTATAATGATATATGAACTCCGTTAGTATCCCCTATAAACTCATTCAACTCAAAAGCCTCGATTAATACACTTATTTGATCTCGTTAAAAGAAGTTTTGAAGCTCTCCCAAGGGAAAATGCTATGAAGTCAAAACTTCTCCCATGCAGAATTTGTTTAAATGCTAGCTTTGGTTAATACTTCAAATCAATGTAACCATATAATGAAAACTTTTTAATCAAGCTGTTATTAGCCTTAAGGATGAGCCTGCATTGTTTTGAGGTAACTAATACAGTAGTTATTTAGGTTATTTTATATAAGCCGCTACAGATTTATTCTCTGAAATGTGAACTGTGGAATTTTATTGATCTGTTATCAAAATTTGATAGTGGATTCTTTTTTAGTACAAACATCATGAATAACACATTAGGGATATTTATGTTACTTCTGGAAAAAATGTGAAATTTAGATTTTTTTTTATGGGTTTGACCATGGAATGGGCAATTATAATTGTTCTCATTAGGCCAGGTGTCAAGAAAACGAGAAAGTTAGGAGAAACGAAAATGAGGAGCTTGTCAAATGTGAAGGAATAAGAAATTTGTGGCAAATACTCTTTTTTTTTTTATTTCTCTGTATACTCTTAATGCATATGAAAAAAAAAATTATAACGAGATTGGCTGACATTTACCAGTTTTTAGTGGTCGTGTATGCCATGTCATTTTCATATTATTGAAATGGATCCTCTAGAGAACTTAGCAATTAATATATATATATATATATATATATATATATATATATATATATATATATATATATATATATATATATATATATATTATATATATTGAAAACCATATATAACAATCGGCTACATAAACATGTTAAGTCTTACATATTATTTTACTATTTTCATGAGGGACACTGGGTTGGGCTAAGAAAATTAACCTCATCGGACCCGAGGCACAAGGATAATGAGAAAGAAAGTAAAGAGAAACTAGATATGGTGAACATTGTGACTTGTCAGAAGTAAGGGGATAGAAAGAAGGATATACTTGGCATCGAGCAGTCCTAACCTCTCATATGAGGGATGTTAACTTTGTAAACTAAATAGAGTCATATTATACACTTATTTCTTCTTTTGAATATATTCAAATAAAACGTTTCCTTAATTATATTGTTACCACTGTAATCTTTGCTTTAGTGTATTAATATTCAAGTATGTAAAAGATAATTTAGAAAGAAGGGGTAAAAGTTGAGAATTTTATAATGCTTATGGGCATGGTATGAAAGATATATGTATTGAATTTCTTTCGTTTATGGTTTATGAGTTAGAGTTGTGAATAAATTATTGTATTTTTATCAAGAGAACTAGCTGGAATTTAAGTCAGAACTTTATCTATAAACTGTTAAGTGCTACATAATCCTCCAAAAATTAAGAATAATGAAGCTTCATCTAGTAATTTTAAAGACTTGTTTTTAATGAATGTAACACTGGGACAGGCAAAAATAGTTGCCCTCATCAGGCCTTGGCACCAAAAAAGCATTTATGAAGAAGAAAAAGTAGCAGCTTGAGGAAAAAGCAGAAATAAGAGGATGATAAACAATAAAACTAAAAAAGGCAGGCAGAAAGAATAGAGTAATAAAGACCTAGAAATATGGTAGGATTAGGCCCTGAGATGACAATAGATCTCTTATTGAGAGAAGAAAGGTCACACATGTATCAAAGCCAGTAGCAGGAAGAGAGTTCCAGAGCTTGGACGTGGTGGGAAACATGCAGTCTCTGCACTAACCAAATTTTAAGCTACAAATCTCCACACAATACCTGTGTAACGAGGCCACTTAGTGTGTACTATACAGCTAACTCGCCAACGTACTAGAAGAGTGATGGAAGTCGTACTGCTAAAAAAGGGAGAGATTATACTTTCCGTCAAAGAGAAAGAGAATTGAGATTAAAAGTAAGAGCTGGTTCGTTGAAGAGTCTGATGTCCGTAGATTCAACCCTATCAAGGAGATGTGTAAGATGAAGCATCCCAAATATGAGAGCAGTATTCTAAGCAGAGACTGATGAGACATTTTGAGATGTTAAGTAACTGTGAAGAGAAAGAGTAATTACGAAAACAAAACAACTCCCAATTTCTTAGATGCAATTTTAGCAATTTGAATTATGTGACTCCTACAAGACAGGTAAGAGCATCTGAATTCCTAAAATGTTAATTAAATTGAAAAGGTAAATTTCATTGTATTCAAAGATAGCAAGTTTATCAGGAGGAGAAGAAAATAAAGAAATAGCCAGAAAGTGAGTGTTGTAGGCATTAAATTTTACTATTTTTGGGTGCCTCACTCAGATACCCTCTGTAAATTGGAGTTGAGAGTCAAAGAATGAGTAATACATGATTGTTTTCGACCAGTGGACAGAGGTGATAAGAAATTATTTTGTGCAGCTTCATGTCCCACTAGAAAATATATATGCAGGCAAGAGAAAAAGTAATTACAAAAACGAAAGAACTCCCAATTTCTTAGATGCAATTTTAGCAATTTGAATTATGTGACTCGTACAAGACAAGTAAGAGGATCTGATTTCTTAAAATGTTAATTGAATTGAAAAGGTAAATATTGTTGTATTCAAAGACAGTAGGTTTATCAGGAGTAGAAGAAATTAAAGAAATAGTCAGAAAGTGAGTCTTGTAGGCATTAAATTCTACTATTATTGTAATAGTAAATTGGAGTTGAGAGTTAAGGAAAGTTTTCGACCAGTGGACAAAGGTGATTAGGAAATTATTTTTGTGCTGCTTCATTTCGCACTAGAAATTATATATGCAGGCACTTCCCGTTTTGTATAGCTATGCAAAAACTATATATTCCTTATAAAGGGGTGGCTAAGTCAAAGCAAAATACCTTGACTCATTGTGGAAAGAAAATACGGTGGAGGGGATTCCCAGTCCCCGTGCTATGCCCCATTTAGTTGACTTTTGTGACACGCAGGGGAAAACGGAGGAAGTATTCTAGCTCCCTTCCCTCATGGGACACCTCCCATTGCGACACATAGAAATAGGAGAACATGTGTAATTATCACACATAGATACACCACATCATATTGTTCATATAGACTGTTAATTCTCACTCACAAACGTTGAATAATTTATATTTACCTGTATTTTTTTTTTTTTTCACCCAGAAATGCAAATGCGTCCCCAAAAGGACATATTCTGTTATATTCGAGTATGTTGAATGGAAAATTATGTTCTCTGGCTGGCATGCACATTCTTCATCTTCCTCTCTTGGTTTTGGCTTGTCTCTTTATGGAAGTATTGGTGCTATTTTTAAATTTTTTTTATGCTTTTGCACTGTAAATATAAAGTCTGCTATTTACTGCATATATACATGTACCTGTACTAAAACACACACACATTATATATATATATATATATATATATATATATATATATATATATATATATATATATATATATATATATATATATATATATATATATATATATATATATATATATATATATATATATATATATATATATATATATATATATCAGGAGGATATATATATTAAATTTTTTTAAATGGTCATTGATGCATAGAGGTAACAGATGCACAGTATTTGTAATTCATTTGAATATCAGATATGTTAGTATGATACTTATTGATACATCTCAACTGTTTTTTAAATTGCTGAAAAGACTTTTAGACCTGCTTTCTAACTCTATGAGAAAGAGAAAAGTAGTGTTTACTCCGCTCACACTATGCATTCTACACCTCCATGCTCTGAAAAGGCAAAGGGAGGTCGATATCCACAAAGAGCCTTTAGACATTTGACTTTTTTTCTTTTCTTTGTATGTTGAAGCACATTCATGACCTCATTACCCTGACACGACCTTGACATTTGACCGAGTAATGGACATGAGATCATTCTTTCATTCTTCATTGATGTGGCTTATGTATTTTTTTTTTTTTTTTGGACTGGGCCATTTTATATGTTCAAAGTGCAAGCTTGTAAAATACCAATAGTTGGCTGTAATTTTTATGTTGTGGATGTACAGAGATAGTTTTTGTTGGTAAATCTCTTAAATCTATGCCCAAAATAGTTTGATGTAATTGACTTTTATGAGGGGTTTTGTCACAAATAACAATCACTGGCATTCAGATTCTTGGCTATTTAGCATTGTAAAGTTATTAATGGTGTTTTTCTTTATTTCCTTGGGTATTTAAATTTCTTTTAAGATCATAGGATTTTTTTCCCCCCGCAAATGTACTTACTGCTTTTAAGTAATTATTCCTTTATTTTTTAATATTTATGTTGTTTTAGTCCTGTGAAACTTTTAAAATAAGGCAAAAGTAATGTGTTTGTGTGACAACGAAGCAGTTTTAAAGAATCTTCAGTCATTCATACGGCCCAGATATGGAATTATCTGCAGTGGGCTATGAATATTGTCTAAATTAATGCCTCTTTTAATACAAGTCTCTAACCATATTACGAGGGCTTCAGAATATGAGATTTCGTGATTATTATACATTTTTTAAATGTGGGCAGAATGTTGCAGTTGTAGATGTAGATGTTTGTATTTTTGTTTTTATACTTAGAGCACTGTAGCTTTGAATGGTAGTCTAAGGAGGTCTACTATTATTGTGTTTTGTCTTTTGACTTATACAGTATTGCTATTTTGTAATAGTATTATAATAAGAGTCACTTAAAATTTTCCTTGGCTGTTGCATCTTGCAAATTAATATAGTCATAATGAAGTGGATATTATTAAATTGTCCAGACATTCAACAAGCTTTGGTGTATGTTCAGCCAATTGTTATCTGGTGAATAACTATGGCTCAGAACTACAACCGCCAGAGAGAGCGTAAGCAACTTTAAGTAATGTTACCCATAACTCATTTTAAAAAGTTTTAACCCCTCCAATAAAACTAGACTATGGCAGGTATTAGTGAGAAGGATATGTATACTTTCATTACCATATGATGTGTAGCATTGATTTAGTAATTTATAGCGTAACATTTTTGTTAATTATTATCAGTACCACAAGAAAACTTCAGTGAAGGTAACGGTATATATATGTATACAGTATTTAGAATTACACCTTTTCCATATAAAACGATTTCTACAATTTTTGCTGCCTGTGTTTGAATTTACAATAACAAAATAAAAAAAAAATATATACTAAAGCTGACAGACTTTATATTAAGATTTATTTAAGTAGCCTCACAGTATATTTATTTTGGCTGTTTAATTTTCTTTTCATGCAAGATGATATATCCTGTAGAGAAAAGCTTGGTCATATCTAAAGCACAAATATTGCATACCCATGATTCTTCAAGTTGTTTTACGTTTCCAAAATTGCTATTAAATGCTAAACTTGATTCTTTGTACAGTTGATAGGAGTATGAGCTCTTCCTAAGGGTTTTACAGTTCTGGTTTTTCTTCTATATCTGTGTGGGCCTCCTTAGAACAAGAATCTTTATTTATATATATATATATATATATATATATATATATATATATATATATATATATATATATATATATATATATATATATATATATATATATATATAAGAAATTAAAATAAAATTTCTTAAAACTTCATCATACAAAGTAATAACAGTACTGTTTTTATATAAATTATAATTGTATTTGGCAAAGTGTCAGTACAGTACAATAATCTAGGCATAATTCATAGTATACAGGAGGTTGGAAATATATTATATTCTAATTATAGACACATTTATATAAGGACTTTGACTATAGGCGATTTTTAACTTACGCGATAAGTGGTGGAACCAATTACAGTAAAAGCGTAAGTTGAGGGACTATATATATATATATATATATATATATATATATATATATATATATATATATATATATATATATATATATATATATATATATATATATATATATATATATATATATATATATAATTTTAGATTGTATACGTGATGGGTATCCTTGAGCCTGTTTCATAGAAGAAAGTTTGGAATGACTTTACATCGTCATAGAAATTTGGAAATGTTCAGGCAATGTATGACACTGCAGTTTACAGTACTGTATTTCAAAGGATCCCTGAACCTTCTTTTGTGGCACTTAGTAAGAATGACATGGAATCTTAACAACCAAGAGGGTTTATTTAGTTTGTTAATATGTCGGGTGCCAGTGGTTTAGCCAGAGCTTCCCCTCGAGTCCCAACCCCACATGAGGAGCCCACTGCCCGCTGGCCCAGACAAGCTACTAAAGTGCCGCTCTCTCTTGTTACAGGGTCGCCCACTTCCTCATGTCCTTAGCGAGCAGCTGTTGGGCCATGGACTGAAATGTCCAATCTGCCAGAAGGAATTCAAAGTGCTGGGCTCGCTCAAGCGCCATTATCGAAGCCACATAAACTTTAAGCCCTACATCTGTGACATTTGCGGAAAACGTTTCACTCTAAATCAGTACTTGATAGAACACAGACGGACTCACACCGGGGAGAGACCTTACACGTGTCACGTGTGTGGCAAGAGTTTTGCTCAGACGGGGACACTTTACCACCATGTGCGCAATGTGCACCAAGTCTCCTGGACTGAAAAGCAAGAGAAAAGCTAGGGAGTGCTTATAATAGCTGTGGAGTTCATATTTTTTCAATAACCAAATAAGCAACTTGTACATGTAACGTGAATCCTTACAAGCAGATTGAATCAGGGATATTCTCAACACAGTAAATGCCTTAGATACAAAATTTATTTACATTATGTGAGCACTTGAGCATAATTTATATATTTATAACACCGCTTGTAAGGATGATGGATTTGAATGAGTGAGTGTGAGTGGCAAGGTGTTTATACAGAATAAATTTTGTGAAATAATAACATATACTGTATATATGAAAATGTTTTACCTACTTTATTATGATTTTTGAAGGACTGAAGTCTCAAATCTACTCTCAAATTTATATTAATATATACCCAGAATATGTATATGTGTATCTTGTTTAACTCGAGGCTTTATCTACTTAATCACCAAAGTCTATTATAGAACGAAGATTTATTTGACTATTGTACCTAAAATACTTAAAATTACGTTCATCACATACTTGGTCACAAATTCTTTTTTGAAAATTTATTTTTAAGACTAATTTATTTAATGATAAATTATATGTAAGTAATGCACAATAAATGAATAAGGTTATAACAGTATTTCAGTATATTATTCCTCTGTGAAATAAGATTTGGTGTACAAGATTTTCGTCTGCTCAAAAAAGTTTAATTTTTTTTTTTTAGTGATTGATAATATTGAAACCATTCAGTGTAAAAAAGGGGAAAAAAAAATCTGTAACCTGGCGAGTGTCACTTTTAGGAGTTGATCATTGTTCTTTTTTTAAACCAATAAAGTCATTCATGAATTGTGCTCAACTTATATTTGTGACTAATATAACAATGTTTTATGGTCACAGTTGTCTACAATGTCCACTTTTGTACAAACATCACTATCTTCTTCAACAGAGGTTAGTAATACTGATGACTTCAATCAAGAACGAATATCTTGGTACAGTTTGTGACTGTTGACTTACAGACATTACTGGGAATGTGCTCATCACCATAGACTAATTCTCTAGGTCAAAAAACCTCCATCACTTTTCTTGCAGCATACTGAAAATTACATTACATGAGTGTTGCATACTGTATAAATTGAGGGCAAAAAGAGAACTACTATTTATAATCTAGGAATATGTAGCATATACAGTACTTCTTGTGTTTGCAATAACGTGATGAATTAATACTAAACAGTTGTCATTATAGCTTAGAAAATTCTAGTCTGTTGGTGCTCTCAAGTATGTGAAAATATTTAGATATTAACTTTTCAATGTCAGGTTGATATGTGATAAAGTACCCCTTTTAATGGAACGGCTGGGCTTGCAGTTACAGATTAGTTTTGTCATAACTCGAATGGAAAATGGTTAGGCTGTTTGGTGATGGTATATGTTTTAGTGTATGTCCAATTCTTATGGCTGTTGGGAATGCATGGCAATATTGTTACGAAGTATTTTTCACATGTTGGGATAGTGCCTGATCCTAATCTCCCCTTGTTCCAGAAGGACTTGTCATCTAAGTCGTCCAAGTTGAAACGTGAAGACCACTGTATGCTGAGTCCGCAAGGCCATGGCAGCTTACCTCCCCACCATTCCCCAGGTCCTATGGGGGGGCCATTGTTGATGCCACCAGGATCCTTATGGTCTCAAGATGGCAATGTAAATGTTGAGGAGATTTTACCCTGTCCCGTATGTGGTAAGCAATTTCCCAAGAAGAGGAAGTCCAATCTACAGGTGCACCTGAGAACTCACACAGGTGAAAGGCCTTTCAAATGCCAGCAGTGTGGTAGGGGTTTCAAGCAGAAAGCCCATTTAGAAAAGCATCAAGAAAAGTCTTGTCACGTCATGTCTGAATATGTGCCTTATCCGTTTTTTCCCAAAATCTGAGCGGTGGACTTTGCTTCCTACCCGCTCAGTGCCGTGACCCCAGAGGCTCGTGCTCACCTTGGCCAAGCGACTCTACCTCAGTCCTGCCTCAACAGACCCTTTAGAACTGTGCTAGTAGGGGGGCAGCGACTCTACAACCTTGGTTGAGCACACTGCATTACTCTGTTCTGTATTCATTTAATAATGTGATTTTTGAGTGTGAAAGCTCATTAGCTAAGTTTCTCACATCAACCAACCTCTTTAACATTTACTGCTTAGAAAACAAAAGGCTTTAATACGCTGCTCTCCCGGAGCAGCACTTGAATCTCTTCTTATTAGAGATCGTTTAAAGATAAGTAACGGTTATCTTAAATGTTTCATTTCTTCATATCAACACGGGTACAACCGTCCGATATTAGTTTTTTATTCCATTGGATGTACAGTTATCAGTTCCATTATCAAATGTAGTTGTTCGCAATTTCTATATATATCTTTTATGTATATAAGTCCCTGTACAGAGAGCATTACCTACATAAATTTCTCACGTATTCGCCTGAATCTTAATGAAGGATTCAAATATCCGTATAAAATATGTGTCATATACATATACTTTTTTTTAAGATGTTATATTAACTGTATTATATGTAAATACTTGAAATTTATATATGTTCTATCAAGAATGATGTGAAATAATATATTATATTATCCTACATAGGTGTTGTTGCAGAAGAGTTTTTATGTTAGTTTTTATATTGGAAAGATAATAGATATGGATGTTGAATGATAGACTTCTATTAATGTTCTGGGCATTGATTTTTACCCAAAGTTAATATACTTTTATTCTTTTATATCTCGACGGATGCCAGTAATTATAAATTTACTGCGCTCTCATATTTAGTCCGCTGAATTCATGCATATAATGTATGTTCGGCTTGTACTCCGTACCAAAACTAATATAGTGTAATATGCATGTATATATTGATAAAGATTAGTTAAAAAATATTCTCTCTATAGCTGACTTCCTTGAATATAGATAATCTATGTCATTAGGTTTCTAACATCGAAACATTAGATCTGACACGCCTTGCATCTCTGCTATATATATATATATATATATGTTCTGATATATATATATATATATATATATATATATATATATATATATATATATATATATATATATATATATATATATATATATATATATATATATATATATATATATATATATATATATATATATATATATATATATCAGAACAATTTTACCTCTTTATTAGGACTAAAATTTGTACTAAAATGTATCTGGAAGTTATGAATGCCTTGATCAAATTCCTAAGTGGTAATAAAAAGTCCAAATTTAATATGTCATTCCTGAATAATGAATTAAATCTAACATGTGACTGGCTAGTTATGTGCCCATAAGCAGCTCCTAATTGTGATATTACTTAACTCATAATTAGTTGGTCAGTAATTAAATTTTAGTTTTTTATACACTGTTCTCAATTTGTGCTCACGAGAAGCCTAATTGGTAGTAAAATATAAAAAAAAAAAGATAGATGTATATATATTAACTCAAGAAAAATCTCTACATTTGTCTTCTTATCAGTCTGTGGTTATGGTCTTGTAAAAAATACTGTACATAGAATATATTGTATAGTCATTATTTTAGTATTCTATACCTATATGCACACCTTAAATATGAATTCTCTCTTATCCAGGAAATAAAATGCTATTTTCTATATGTACTTTCTTTTTTCCTTTAGTTTTTCATATTTTTTAGTAACTTCAACTTTAGGTTAAGAAGTGAGGCAGCTGGGTTCAGTAATACAATGCCTATTCTCACCCCCTTTTTTTTTCACAAACTGCAACTGAACTCAGATATTGAAGGAAGTACCACAAATATTATAAGGATCTGCAGGGCGTATATGAGGACTGTATTTTCTCTAGCCATATTAGGTATAATCTATGCTCTCACTCCTACAGTATGGTATCGTAGATGACCAGAAAATTATCAAACTTCTGACTAGTCACTGACTGGTCTTAGTCAAGAGAGGAGAATGAGAACTATATTTCTCAAGATAGGAAAAAGTTATCAGCTTCACAACTGTTTCAGCATACTATTTTAATATATCACTGTTAGTCTCCATTTGAGGGTGAACTCAAAAGGACTGAAGCTGAGGTATCTAGGTTGAATGCCCTTCCTATCACTCTGTCACGGGCTTGAATGTGGGTCCATCACCTCCCACACTACAGGATATGCTGTTACACCTGCTGCCAAAGATAAACTATAAACTCCCAGTAATATATAGTGAATTAAGCAACTTAAGGAATTGTGCTAAATGGTAAGATACAGACGCAAAAAGACGAGACTTTAACAACAAATGATTGTGTGATGCCGTAATCTTGCATATAAAACAATTCCAGATGTTCCTTATGGAATATAAGGTTGCACTCCTATCTAGAATAAATCTGATTGCTCGACAATCATTTTAAACACTGAGATTTCAGTAAACTTCACTGGCTAGTATGTAAACAGTAAATGCTGGTTAATATTTAGTAGGTTGGCCATGGCATCAGCCGCCCATTGAAAAACTACGACTGAAGGTATGTATTACAGATTCAACTAGGACTGATCAAGATAGCTCCGGGTTGACTCTTCCTTCAGGACGGTTCTTTCTTAATGCCTACATCTAGACCTAACATTCTGGCATATTCATTACACATCTCTTGCTATTTCATTACACTCCCCACATGTTTCTTTTTGCCCTTTTTTTTTTTTTTTTCTATTTGCTATTATTTATGGAAGGTCCACAGCTTATGGGCCCCAGTACCCAGCACAGAGGGTGCAAAGAATCTCCGGGGATACTGTTGCCTCCACCATTGGCTTGAGGGCAGACACACCTGGTAGTAGTAATGGTTGTGCCCTTAACCTTGTACTTCCTAATAGATCAGCTTCTTTCACTCTTCACTATTCTAACATTCGTGGCCTGAACTCTAAGCTTTCGTCTGTGGAACAGCACTTGGGTACTTTCCTCCCTAACCTCCTCCTATCTGAACCCAGCTGTCTATCCATGCTTCCACTGACCCATTTCAAATCTCTCACTATAACCTGTATTCTCGTTTTCGTTCCAAAAGTTTGGTCTGTGCCTACTGTAAAACTATGACTCCAGTTGCAAGGCTCATGGACCTTGAATCTCCTGACTTTGATGTTCTCTGGCTAAAAATCTATCTTTCCACTACCACTATATTCCTTTGCTTCTGCTACTGTTCCCCAAACTCCACCGAGTTTAAAGTCTTTCTTAGAATATCTGTCCTCTTGCCATGAGTCATTGCTATCTTCTTGCCCACATACTGAAGTTCTCTATAATGGAGACTTCAATGTACACCACATTGAGTGGCTTAATTCTCTTTGCACTGATGTGGGAGGAAGAGAGGCAATTGCTTTCTATATTACCTGCGATTTGGAGCAAATTATCAAACATCCTACACATGTTCCCAATCGACACGAACATGCAGCAAACACTCTTGACCTATTTCTTACTTTTAATCCTTCAAACTACTCTTATTCTGTGCTTTCCCCTCTTGGTAAATCTGATCACTCTGTGATCTCAATCTCTTCCATTTTTGCTCCCCCTCCACCAATCCCTCCTACTCAGCACCGCCTTTGGGACTTTGAGCAAACCCAACTTGAAGATTTGCGTAACTTCTTCTTTGATTTCCCATGGGATGACTACTGCTTTCGGTCCCGCAACCCTGATCAGGTAGCCCTAAAAGTTACCGAGATCAAAACCTCGAAACTGGAGGCGTAAATCCCCTCCTCTACGAAAACTTACTCTCCCCCTAATCCTTGGTTTGACCGTGCCTGCTCCATGGCTATCCAGGCCAGGAATCGGGCACACAGGTCTTACCAAGCCTCACCTGCCAATGCAACTCACTCTGCTTTTATTGTAGGTAGGAATTGCTGTACTGCTCAGATTCGAAGGTTTAAGACTTCCTTTATAAAAAGGAAAGTTGATGACCTAAACCCCTCTCCCACTGACAAATGCTTCTGGTCCTTAGCCAAAAAACCCTCAAAAAACTTATGCAAAGTCAAGCTTTCCCCCTCTCATTTGTTCTGATGGTTCTATAGCTTGCTCTCCCACTGACAAAGCTACTCTCTTTGGCTCTCATTTTTCTGCCAACTCTTCTATAAACGATTCCAGCGCACCTGTCCCTAAATCTTTACCCCTCTCTAACCCTGTGCCCTCCCTTATCCTTTCTTCACGCAGAGTTCATAAGGTTCTTCACTCGCTGTAGATGAACAAGGCATCTGGTTCCGATGGTATCCCTGCAAGGTTCCTTAAGGAATTTGCAGACGAAGTGCTCCCGTCCTTTGCCAATTTTTTCGCCTCATTCTGTCAACCAGAATCTATCCTTCATCTTGGAAACATGCTTTAGTTCAACCTGTTCCAAAGAAGGGTGACTGCTCTTTTCCTTCAAACTACCAACCTATTGCCCTAACCTCTTCTATTGCTAAAGTTTTCAAAACTTTGCTCATGCTCACCTCTTGAAATACCTTGAATCTTACACTTATCTCTGATCACCAGTACGGTTTCCGCAAGGCAAGATCTAATGGTGACCTCCTGTCCTATCATACTCATGTATGGTCATCTTCTCTGAGGAACTATGGGGAATCCTTTATCGTCGCCCTTGATATCTCTAAGGCTTTTGACAGAGTCTGGCACAAGGCTCTGTTGGCCAAACTTTCTGCCTATGGCTTTACCCCTTCACTGTTCTCTGATTTCCAATTTTCTTTCTGACCGTCTTATATATGTAGTTTTTGAAGGTGCATCTAGCCCTTTCTTTGTTACCAGTGGTGTTCCACAGGGCTCTGTTCTTTCACCAACTCTGTTCCTTCTCTTCATCAATGATCTTATATAATTCCCATCTTTCTCTCTTCTTAATACCTTTGCTGGCAATTCTATCCTTCACTTTTCCTCTGCCTTTTCTTTACAGCCTTCATCTGCTACTCGTAATCAGTCTCGTATCACATTCTTCTATTCTCAACTCAGATTTGCAGTGGTTTTCTGAATGGGGCACCCAAAATTTACCTAAATTTAATGCCTCCAAGACACAGTCTCTGGCTATCTCTTTATCTTCTTCTCCTCCTGATAACCCTATTGTCTTCGAAACTAACGAAATTTACCCTCTTATAATATCAACATATTAGGAATCCATAATAGCCTCTAACTTGTCTTGGAGGAATCACATAATCCAAATTTCTAAAGTTAAAGTTAAAGTGTGCTGGGTTTTAGCCCTCCTATCAGAGGCGTTGCCCCTGTTCTGGCGGGCGTCAGCCAGTGCAAGCCCCAACCCCCCACTGTAGTGACCAGCCACAGCAGTAACTTCCCTAGTAAACAGCTTAAAAACTCTCTTGCCTGAACGAGGCTCGAGCTGTCGACCACACGAATGCGAGGCCAGCATGTTACCACTGTACTAGATCTGCATCCAAAAAGTTGGGGGGTTCTGTTTCATTTTACATCATTACTTTTCCTAAGTTACTTAAAATCTATAAAGGTCTTATCTGTCCCTGCTTAGAATACTGCTCACACATCTGGGGTGCTTCTTCTGATACTTATCTCCTTGATAGGGTTGAATCTAAGGCAGTCAGACTCATTAATGATCCTTGTCTTACTTCGAATCTGGATTCTCTCTCTCTTCTCCTTAAGGTATCATCCCTTTCTCTTTTGTATCGTTACTACTTCCATCGCTGCTCTGATGAGCTGGTGAGTTGCATCCCTCCCCCACTACCGAGGCCACGTAACACTCGCCTAACGGCCTCATCTCACAGGTATTGTGATTTGAAGCTCGCAGATTGGTCGGTGCAGCGACAGCTTTTTCCCATCTACATCCAAGCTCTGGAACTCTCTTCCTTCTTCTATCTTCCCATATTCTAATGACCTATATTCCTTCAAAAAGCAGATCTATCGTCATCTCAGGGCCTAACCCTCCATATCTCTAGACCTTCTGTACTTTGACTATTTTTTTTGTCTGTCATTTTCCCTTGTGTATCATTACCTCATCTCTGCCTTGTCCTTACCCATTTTCTTTTCCTTCGTCTTGGTGTTTTCTCATGCCCGGCCTTTATTGATGAAGGCAGTTTTTGCCTGTCCCGGTGTCACTCATAAAAAAAAATATAAAAGATTCCAAGGCATGGAGTGACCTCCAAAAAGATGTGCTCGTTAAGCACTATGTTCAATAATATTTGGTGAAACTGTCAATATTTCAGCAGTTTATTAACTTTTATTAGTGATTAAAAAAAAAAAAAAAGTGTCACAGATTGATCCGCTTGACCAGGCCTCATGTCTTGCATGTTCAGTCCCCGTTGTTCCATATTTTTATATACTGTATATGAAGAAGAAGAAGACGACTATCCCATATTTAGGTTGAGTAGTAGTAGCTGGGGTAGAATGACTTGGGACCTTTTCCCTCTCAATACAGTTGAGTGATGAGCCAAATGGTTTGTAGCTATGGTATGAGACTACTTCTGCAGCAGTGACACTTATTCTGTCATCGGATAGAATTACACTTGTAGAGCTTCAGTTTTCTTGCAAGTGGTTGATATTCCTTTCCTCCCTATACTTACTACTTTCCTTTGGAATATTTTGTTTTAACCTATGAGCTGACTACAATTCATGTCAGTCAAATATTCCAAGCAGTGCACCACTCGAGGGCCAATAATTTAATAATCACGACAACAGTTTTATAATTTAAAATATTAAATAATTCCAACTGTTTTAATGTTATCTGGTGCTTTTGAGTCCAATATATAAAGCATATACAGTCACTTGAAACATTGATACAGTCTCTTAGGGACTGCCATGAAAATATTACATGAATATATTAGCAATCAATATTTCTGTTGGGGGACACTAATTAAAGTTGGCTCTTATTGACTGAAATTGCATAATTATCCCGAGTCAGTCTCCCTCACTCAGAGTACCTTCAAATTCCACACATACTGCTTCACCCTTCCCAACCATCACGGACATAAGGTTGTGACAGTTTCATGAACAAGCTGTTGCCCTTCCTTGCTATGGCACCCACTATGGAACCTCTCAGGGAACTCCTCAATAAACCCATGAGCAAGCAGGTTTACCGGGATGGCCAATTTCGGCTCAAAGTCCAACACACTCAGTTCAGAGGCTGTTATGGTAACAAATCTCTACCCCCAGTACACTGTCAAGTTAGATGAGTATTGCAGGCTATCCCTATGCAATATATAACACTTGAAATGCATCAGTGGCACCTCCCACCACACCTCTAGCTGTCCCCATGACTACACACCTGCCTGCTGCTGCACAGCCTCCACCTGACAAACGCCATTTTTACACCAAAAGTGTACTAGGTCCCAACGGCCCTAGAAAACATTGCAACCAGCCTCCAGTGTTTGATTCCAAACCTGACGAAAATAATTCATAGTTATTAAGAGTGTTATGATAAGTAATAATGAATTAAAATACATGACCAAGGATGAGATTGGTGTTTTTTTAGAGGCCATTTTGAGGGTCTTTCTCATTGTCAGAATAATTAAAGATTTCATTGCTATGTTTACTTTATTTTGCTATTTGCTTACAATGAGTGATTTAGTTTATTCTCAAACGTTTCTTCTATACATTTTCTTTTGTAACACCTAGCAGTGAACACTGTAACTATGTATAACAGAACGAGATATGCAATATAATGTAAGCACTTCCCTGGTGTTTGGTGTATCCCCATATATCTGATACATTTAATTTTCATGATCCAAGACCTGGGAGTGCCATAAATACCACAAGGATGATTTCGACAGTTAGATTAATGAAAATACTGATAATTTATTCTAAGGTTTATTAGCCAAAAATATATGAACTACACTGCAACATCTACCAAAGGTAATCTACTTTATCTACCCTTGAGCTGTGTTGCCTATACTACCATGCACTACACTTGTTCTTCCATAGCATAAAACCTTGCCTTTCAATAAGATAAAAAAAACTATTTCAGTCAAAAATATATGACACTTTTATTTCACAATACAATATTAAATAAATATTTTAACTGTCATATTATTTAATATGAAAGACACGTAATAGCTGAAATGAAAACATTAATAAGTCCGTTCATAAGATACCTACAGTGCTCATTACAGTATTGTGGCATTCGAAAAAGTGTCATTTCTCGTTATGCTGAGGATAAAAGCAGTTAAGAAACAGAAGCATTTTATGCTTTCAAAGTAATTTATTGAATTTCAAGACCAGTTTTATGTTATGGAAATAATATACTGCTACTCTGATGTCATCTACAAGTACCATATCTGTAACATAACTACCAAAGAGTACACAGCGAAACTACTGTCATACATAAATCAGTAAGAGCTACAAATGTCCACAAACAAAAAATCTCTAAACTCACTGATGAAGGGGATACTACATAGAAATTTTATACATTGTAAAGAACGAAAACCTTTACTAAACAAAAAAATTACTCGTTTTAATATTAGGTGTATCGCTATGCATCAATGATACATGAAATCCCCCCAAAAATATAAAATATTCAACCAAATTCAAGTAAAGTATTAGGAGTTTGGAGCCTCTCTTCTCTGGTCAGAGACTAATCTAGAAATGTGAGGTGAAATATGTATACAGTATCCAGCTGTGAACCAATGTGAAAATATGTAGACAATTTTAAATTTTATCTGAACCATAAAGCAGGTAATAAAACCTTTTTATTTTTTTGCATCAATAAACTTTTGGATATAACAAGGACTAATGTGTAAAAACTTGAGTTTCTGCAAAGAGCTGCTCGAAGCATGTTTAACTGACATCCCTCTAAAAAAAAAAAAAAAAACAATTATCTGTCATTTAAAGATTAACAACTGACCAGTGACTTATTGTAACTAGTATACTACATCTTTACCCAACTACAATTAACTAATGCTTAAAGATATTTATAAAGTTATCACACGTTTTTCTCTTACATATAATGTATCAAACATGATAGCTAGAGTGAGAGAAAAAAATATTTAAACTATAGAAATACATATTTGAAGTTTTCAAGGATCGTTAAGGTCTTCAGGAAACTAAAAAAAAAATTAATTGCTTATAAAATGTTACCATTAGGAATCAGCCCTATATCCAAAACATTAGGTACTTTAACAAAGTAATAATCCAGTTTTACATCACAGACTCCATTTTGTAGCAAAGGGCTAGGATGGTGCCCCCTTTCGAAGGACACTGGTTTTAGCAAAGTGCATCCATTACCCTAAGTGAATGCCCTTACTAACCTCAGATCGTGGTAGGTCTCGAAGTCTCAACCTGACAAATCAAAGTCACACACATTACCAACCAGCCACAGCAGCTGCCTAACAAAGAAGTAATGTTGGGTCCTCTGTACTTTGACTGCTTTTTCTGTTTGTCGTTTTCCTTTGAGTGACACTACCTCATCTCTGCCTTGTCCTTAACCTTTTTCTTTTCCTTTGTCTTGGTATTTTCTCATGCCCGGACCTTTATTGATGAAGGGCAGTTTTTGCCTGTCCTGGTGTCACACACTATATTTTACAATAATAAAAAAATAAATAAATAAAAATAAATAAATAAATAATAATTATAATATATATATATATATATATATATATATATATATATATATATATATATATATATATATATATCAAGTCTAACTTGACTGAGATGATGATGCTTTGAGAATATGCTGAGTGCTATCCGCACTCGCAAACAATAAATACTCAAAACTTTCACCCATCCTCTTGGGCCTCATCATTAGGTCTAGTGGAGGGCGAATATTCTGAGCATTTGTTGTTTCATTATTGTGCCTTTCTGAGAGTGGATTGATCTTTGTGTTACTGTTTCCGCTTTATGAAGCCTAAATATTAAGACGTTATATATTACGAAAATCATAGAAACATATATTATGTGCAACTTTTCTGTTTTATGACAGGAAATTAAATATATTTCTTACATTGAGTAAGAGAGCTATTAGCGAGAAAAACATCTTAACTGTGCGATATTCCACTGACGAGTTTCTGAACGTACAAATTAAACTCTACAAAAAATAGCCAGACAGAGACACGCTGAGCAAGGTTGATGTTCATAAAACCTCAGTCATACGGATGATAAAGCTCTTGAGAAAAAGTGAAGAGACTCGACTAGAAAGTGATCGGTGTTATGTCACAGGCTCCCTTTTCTACTAAGGACTAGGACAGTGCCTTCTTGCTAAGGACTTTGGTTTCAGCGTGTGTGATTTTTACCCTGAGTAAATGCCCTTGCTAACCTCAGACCAAGGCAGGCCGCAAACTCTCGACCTGAGGACTCAAAGTCGTGAGCGGTACCACTTTACCACGAAGACCACACTCTACTTATGGTTCCGTTCCGGTTTTACGTCACGGACTCCCTTATCAACCAAGGGCTAGGACGGTTGCCTTCTTGCAAAGGACTCGTTTTGGCAGATGTAATCCTCACACTGAGTGCATGCCTTTGCTAACCTCAGACCGTGACGGGGCGCGAACCCTCGACCTGACGCCTCAGAGTCGGAGACGCTACCGACTGAGCCACGGCGACTACACCACACTCTACTTATGGAAAGTAATATTAATATCATGAATGGGGATAAGTTTGACCTATAAATCTGATAAGCATACTTTATTCTAACTTGAAGTATATTCATAGTTTTACATGTCAAAATTAGTCCCCATATGATTGGGAGTGGATACAGACATGTCGCAGCTGGGGAATTAAAGTTTGATGCTCTTCCTAATGCACAACAATGGGCCCAAACCAGCATTAGTCGCATTCCGGCTCACCCACTCTACCACTTAGCTACTTTTTCTGATTTAAATTACAGTATGCAATAAAGAAATGGAGGTAAAAGGTAGCAAGAGAAGAACAATGTGATAACTTCAGCAATAAATATCTAAATCTGCACTACATAGTACACCATACTTGTATTAAGAAGCATGCATTTCCTACTTGTAAATACCCTCCATTATGCACCAAACAGGATTACTTCTCAATCATCATAATATATTATGAAAATCACACATTATTTACCATAAATGTCATACAAAGCATATACCAGATTTACATGAAACCTGCATTCAAATCCAGAAAATATGCTTCAATGCCTACAAATAAGGTGATGAGGTCGGATATACGAATACAAAATGGAATTCTGCTATCAAAATATCAACAAAACTCCATCAGGTATTCAAACAACCAACCAGTGTTCTGTATTGTACAGTACAGTGTACTGTACTGTACTTATTAACATTAATGCTATACTATATGAGAGGCTCGACAAATACAATAGGAAGTTCAAAATATCTAACGGTAAAACACTACTAAACACTACTGGTAAACTCTTAGTTCTGCCTGGTCTAAATTTGACGTACGAATGAGAAAGACATTATGTGCAGACAGTTAAAATGTTACTTAGCTAATCCAGACTTGCTTTCATGCAAACACAAGTAAGTGTTAAGAAAAGTTAAGAGCAAAGTCCAAAGGAGAACTCTACGGATACCCTACGTCTAAAGAAGTACACTAGCCAAACTAGTGATATACACTAAGTACATTATTCTTTGCCATAGTAAATTATCATGACATATAAGTATACTCCATGGTAAAATAACTTACAAATATTCATAAATAAATTATAAGACTCCACAATGAACAACATCATAGTTGAAAACACAGTTTTAACATCTCCTACATATTATATCGAGAATATACAGAGTCGAACATTAAAAATACCGGTATGGTCGTTACACAAGTAATTTTTCTTAGATAATGATATATTCATATTTGATACATCAGTACATTATGACATTACCACATACACAAAGTTCAGTATTTGAGGCTCTCTTATACAGGGTGTGAGCGAGGGTATGCATAATGATCAGAAAATTACAGTAAAAAACGGGAGGATTAATAAACAATAGTGGTTATGATGAATGATGCTGTTGTATATTGATATATTAATTTTAAGTTTTTATTATCTATACAGTATGTTTGGAATTCTTAGCTAAATATTTTCACAAATTCTATTTTTCTACATAAATATTAAATAGGGGAGAAAGTATTATTAAACTGTGCCAACATACTTTTTCTACATATATATTAAACGAGGGACAAAGTATTCATTATCATCTTGTGCCTACATATACAGTCTCACTATCCATGAATTTTTAATAAATGAAAATAACAAGGCCCATTCGTAACTGCATAATAAAATGTTGCAGGGAATATTATGATCAACATATCAAAATTCATTGGTGAATAAATAAAATATATAGATTACAGAAAGAAAAGACTGAAGGTGAAACAAAATTTACGATTAAAGAAAATATAAATAATACGAGTCTTAATGCACATATGTTGCCTTCACCCATAATCCAGCTACTTTTACCCATCTACTCCTTATATTTCAGTTTGTCTTGCTTAGCCAACAAAATCGAGTCAAAGACTAAAATTCTCTACAAACAGGTTCAAGGCTTTCCCTTTCCTTTCCTGAATACTATGTAGCAACTAGGATATGTTCGCTGGTATCTCTCATAATGCACACTAACTCAGGGTAGCTAATTCTGTTACAAGTAAGCCACTTAGGTACACCAATTCAGACCAACTAATTCTGTCCCTGATAAGCCACTTATTTACACCAACTCAGCCCAGTTAATTTTGTTCCTTAACGGAGGGCGAGTGAATACCTAAAAAGGTCTTCTCGGTACCATCTAGATGGATGCAGACAACTGGGGCGACCTAGAAATCTGAAGGAGGATATCAGATGGAAGGGAGAGAACCCAGGGGACTGGACAATCCTATAGTTCTTCCAATTTGACCACCAATTATCGGATTGCCCCGAGGCAAGTCTGACACATCGACCTTGGTGTGGCAACATGGGCAAAAAGCTCTGCCACGCGTCATGGAATATATTAATATTGTGACTCATTGTACTATATAGCTTCCTTTACCATATAAAGTATATAAAAATACAAATTCAAATAGCACAATGGGAAATAAGAGTGAGAAGCATGTACTAAAGATGATTTGGCAACATGACTAGTGGTACATTCCACCAACTGCCACACCCTGAACGGACTTGTTGTGTCGTTTTTACTATAGCACAGGGCAGAAAATTATGGAATAACCTGTCGAGAGTAACCATAGGTCAACAAGTAGATTCAAAAACAACGGTGTAATTCTGTCCCTAGCAAGCCACTTTCCTCGAAACTCATCCCATTCCTTCACACAAATCTATATAAGAGAGCAAAAATACTGCCTTTTCAAAACATATTTCTGTACATCATTCATGAATGAATGCCTTTAAAAATCAAAATTACAATCTTAGCTGGAGAGGATTATTCAGAATGAAAGACGTCCCAATACTACAGAGTTCAGCAAGTAGACTTTGGCTTTGCATACTGATATTATGGACTTTTTAAAACACAGATAATATCTTGTACAAGTACTCAATTGAGCAACACACCTATAAGCAAAAGACAATAGCATTTATATTGCTTTGACACCCCTCCACTGAACATTCAACATTCTGGAAATAAAGACACTAGACACTAATTCCCACACAATATTCGGAAAAAAAAGAAATCTTAAACTTGTACTTTAGTCTGCAGTTAATATCACTACCCAAATTCCTAATAAGGCTTGAATTCAATAACATTTTCCTGGACAATATTTTGGGGAAAAAATACACGTCAAAAATAGCGAAGAGATGTCAAAATGATATTTTGCATCTAAATGAATTATTTTCTAAATTTGAGATTCCAAAAAATCAATAAATGTGCCTTAATAGCTTTAGCCTAAAAAAAAAAGAGAGAGAGAGAGAGAGAGAGAGAGAGAGAGAGAGAGAGAGAAAGAGAGAGAGAGAGAGAGAGAGAGAGAGAAATTATTAAATTAAAGCTTGAAGAGCCTCTATGAATTTCAGAATGCTTTAATAATTATCTACATTAGGATTTCCTTATAACTAAAATAGTTAGGGAGACCGCTGTACTGTAACTGCCCGAATGCTTGACTCGGGAGGTGATGGACCCACTTTCAAGCCTAAGGTGGGGCGATAGGAAGGGCAATCAGCCTTAATTCCCCAGCTCAAAGTCCATCTGTGTCTACCCCAAACAGACTCTAATAGTGACACATTAAAAAAAAAAAAATAAAGGTCATTCACATCCTTCTTAAACATCATGTTCTACATGCTCTGGTAAATTTCAATATAAGAGAAAAAATGCAAATTCTCATGGCAATAAACATGCAGCACTGACACGAGAGAGAGAGAGAGAGAGAGAGAGAGAGAGAGAGAGAGAGAAAATATACTCAACCACACTGCCGAGATCAAGAAACGACCACATTTACAAAGTGGAAATTTAAGTACACAAAAAACAAAACATGAATTATCATTCTATGAGAATTTATTCACTGATAGCCACTAAGATGCAATAAAATCCATCTTGCAAATACTCAGTCTCCAGCTTCTATTAAATAATAAATAGACAAGAGGCACTTGAACCAGCGCTGATGCCACTCGTGGGATACTTTCTCCACGCGACACTGCATCACTAAGTGTTAACTGGACGCAAGATATATAATATTGCCTATGTAAAGGTACTCACATTCATCTGCATAACAGTACCGACATCCCTTTAAAGATATTCTAACAAAATTTTTTTTAGAATCATAATTAAAAATATTCTACTGGAGTCATACGTCACGCTGATTTCAGATTTAAAACAATATTCAAGGTTCAAAACATACATTAGAACAGCACAGTATGTTCCATTCCTACGCAACTCTAATATTATACAATTTGTTCCCCATTATCAAGTCACCACATAGTTTATTACAGTAAAATTACATAATAGAACTCCTACGTATTATTTTTTTCTTTAAGTCTTGTTACATCTAAGACACAAATGGCTGTGAGATAAAGAATTTTGTTAGACATACAGAAAAGTACTAAACTCTTCAGTCAAGTTTTCCTCACCTTTCTTTATCTTTTTTTGTTCTGAGTCAACTTTTCGTGATCTTTCTTCACCAGTCAACTTTCATGATCTTTTTTCACCTTTGATCTTTCCGGTCAACTAATTTTGATTTTTTTTTTCACCTAGTGTTATTTTATTATATTAATAATGATTATAATAATAATAATAATAATAAATATTATTATTATCATCATAATTATTATTATCTTTATTATGTTTTAACCTTTAAACAACTGACACAAACTAACATGAGATAAAAAAAAGAATAGCAGCCAAATATTCAAGTTAATTTATTAATCCTTTGCAATCAAGGTTGCGATCATGGAGTCTAAAAATTCATAAGTCAACGACTAACTATACCGAATGATGAATATAAACAATAATGTTGCATACAATGAAGAAAATTGTATAAATCCCATTAAACGTGCTTATAAACTGTATGAATTCTCAATGCATTTAAGAGTCACAGTTTCAACTGAAATAGCTTTGGAAATGGTTAAAGTGGCTCTCAAAAGCACTAAGCAAATCACAAATTTAAACAAATACTCTCAGTTTTTAGTGTAACAAAATTACTAAACAAATAAATACAGCAACTGGGGAAGATTTTCAGATACTTTTCTGTAATAAAAAGTAAAAATGCAATGTCAAACATGAGTATGAGTTCAAAAGGCAATATGGTCGTTTTCTATGCGTAACTAATATGTTTCACTTACATGTTACTATGTGTCCCTTGTTAATTATTAACAAGCTAAGGATATGAGATCAATTATAGTAAACCTAAATGATAAAACTTTTAAATCCATGAAAAAAAGAAGGTTCGATATGAACACCTTATACATTCAGCAAATGATAAATCCTTTCATTTTTCCATCTAGGAAATGCATAACCCAGAGCATAACATCAATAAATTACAAAATAAGTCTCAGTGAGGCTTATAAATCATAATCCAAATTAAGTACATTAACTACTTCGATTTCAAATGGTTCAACATCTACAACTAATAGTACATATAAAACACACATAACATTATACTACCCATTTTGCATATACTTTTTTTTTCTCTCTTTCTTGGGAGTCATTAATCATCTTTCACGTTCTCCTTTTCAACATTACTGGAAAAAAAAACAAAAAGCCATAGAATACACTTACTTTGAACTAGTAAGAAGAATTTCACATTTTCAGAAGTCAGCAGTTCTTACTGAGCACCTCTTGATAGTAAACAAAATGATAAATAAATAAAATGTCGCATCTTGAAAGTAATGAAGTGTTTTCTTTCAATGCATATCCCTTTATGAGTAAATAAAAATAATTAGTAACATTATTAGTTGGTGAAATAACACTAATATATAATTAAGAATAAATTAAGCAATTCCACCATATATCAAGAAATTTAAATTAGTCATACTTTTGCATTAACTGTATCTTCTAGTATTGCATTTCAATAATGGGACTAACCACACTACTCTACAGCCCGCACACATCCAAATGCCTCGTTAAGACACATTCACTACACCCAAATACCTTGTTAAACACATTCACAGCAAGACAGGAATTTAAAAATAGATTTCAGACAGCTTACGAAATGAGGTCAACGTAACGTTGCTTTAGCGTGGCCCACGAGAAAGTGTTCAGGTCTAAATTCACTTTCTTCGATCGAACGAGCTGGGGACGAGCGCACCACTGGGAGAGGCTTTTATACAGTTGTTGGGTTGTATTGTAAAGGCATTCCTGCAATTTTGAGAGTATAAAAACAAAATCATGAAAATAATGCTCCAGATGACTATCATTAGTGCCTGCATTATCTCAAGTCATGTTGTGTGGGAAAAAAAAAAAAATAAATAAAACAAAATATATATATATATATATATATATATATATATATATATATATATATATATATATATATATATATATATATATATATATATATATATATATATATACACTCCCCAACTTACGAACAAGTTAGGTTCCAGAAGTCTATTCGTAAGTAGAATTGTTCGCAAGTTGCGTTCAGGTAAAAAAAAAAAGTACTGTACAGTACATACATGTGCAGTATTGTAAAGAATTTAGGCTAAAATCACTTAACTACTAAATAAAACAAAGTATACAGTAATAATGAATTTTAATATTGTAATAGTAATGTGATAATACAGCACAGTACACTAATAAGAACCTATCCAATATCTATATGGGTAGATAATGGGTAGGTTTTATGTGTGTATCTATGAATGTTCGTAAGTAGGGTAGCATGTGTGTGTGCGTGTATATATGAACAATTTTTTACCCCCACTGGGAAGTGAACCTAAGACACATAATTACAGTCCTCAGGCGCTACCAACAACACCACAAAGTCTAAATGGGAAACAAAGCTTACAGCTATATCTGCTATACTAGGAATGAACGCATTCTATCTGAATGCCATTCTGTTCATATTAAAGTTTTCCCCAACCTCACTCGTGGCTTCCTTTTTGCATTTAATTCAAATCTCAATCTCATTTGGGACTAACAATAATCAAATAAGCACATTACCATATGTGAAAACATGAATTATTCACCCACCCACCTACACACACACACACACACATATATATATATATATATATATATATATATATATATATATATATATATATATATATATATATATATATATATATATATATATATATATATATATATATATATATATATATACACAACATTGCTATTATGTGTTCAAAACTCACTTGAGGAAATACTTCTGGATAGACGAGGCGATTGGGGCACAAAGGGAAACAGCCAGCCCCCACAGCTTCCAACATGGCTACACCGAAGAATTCGTGGTGAGCAGTTGATACAACTACATCTCCAGTGTGCAGAACTTCCCAGTATCTAAAATAAGGAAAAACAAATTACAAAGGTAGTGCAAATAAAGAAGTGATGAAGTTACTCTAATGAGTGAAGATAGAATTCCAATTGGTGAGTGGGGAAGATAGAATTTCATTTGATGAATGGAGAAGATAGAATTCCATTTGCTGAGTGGGATCTTAGAATTCCATTTTGTGAGTGGGGAAGAATTTCATAGAGTGGGGAAGATTGAATTTCATCTGGCGAATGGGGGAAGATAGAATTCCATTTGGTGAGTGGAGAGGATAGAATTCCTCCTGGTGAGTGGGGAAGATAATATTTCATCTAGTAGGTGAGGAAGATAAATTCCATCTGGTGGATGGGGAAGACAGAATTCTCATTGGTGAGAGTATATTTCTGGCTTGTATCCATACACACTACTTGCTAACTCTAACACCTATTTTAATCATCATCTGACCTGACATAACACTGGCAAGAGTGCCGTTAGGATTCGAATTCACTTTTCAGGGCATCCATTTGTAGTAAAAGAGAATATAGCAATTATACAATGTATATAAACAGAGATAACCAAATAGGACTTCCTTGGAGATGGGGTAATGAAATTCCAGACATGTGTTCCCTGCAAAAATTCCACACCTGTAGTTCCTGCACGTCAAAGGAAGAAACTTAAATGAAAAATGGAGGTAAAGGCTTAGTCATACCCTTCTTAAAATGTTTTTTCTTGCTAAGATATATCTGAAAGGAGAGGCAAGGATGTGTATGGAACTGGGTGCCTATTACTGCCATCTATTTATATATAGTAGCCATATTGGCCCTTGTAGGGGAGGATGGCGGAGTTAAAGCACTATTCCTTGATTCTATGCAGAAAGAAAATACAGAGGGGATTTGCAGTCCCATTGCTCCGCCTCATAAAGTCAACTTTTATAACATGAAAAGGAACACGGAGGAAGTATTCTTGCCCCCTCTCTCTGCAATTCCAATATTTCAGTAGAAGGCATCCAATAGGCTTCAGTAGAACATGACATATTGCTGGAATATGAAACAAAAACAAAGAACATATATTTACATTTGAGAACTGTATTTAGTTTTTCAGTTTCTTTAAAACAATAAACTTTGAGTTATATTACCTTTGTGGCCACCTCACTTAATTTTGCTGTATATGATGTCATATTAAAAAAAAAAAAAAAAGAGAGAAGAGTACTTAGGAGAAAGAAATGCACGAAAACATGTCAACACAAAGCTTCTCCTAGAGGTAAAATATATAACTATTGTAACACAACTCATAATATGAAGATGGGGAAAAAAAACACTTAAAATCAAATAATACACACAAACACTTACTTTTCCTTATTCTCTGCATATCCCCAGTGTATAATGAAATTAGCCAGTTTCTGTTGGGCTTCCACAAATATCGGAGGATTTTCCGAATAAGACTGCCCCAACACGGACACACGAAAGTTCAGTCCGTTCTCCACCATTTGGTACAACGTTTGGAAAAACGTGTCTGGGTCTTTGTCATGCTCCCTTGAATAAAAGTAAATTCAATATAAAAATCTAGAAAAGATATTTTTACAACATAGGCTAAAAAAAAAAATAATAATAATAATAATAATTTAATTGTTATTATTATTATTATTATTATTATTATTATTATTATTATTATTATTATTAATTTTTTTTTTAAGGTTAAAAGTTGAACCAGTTGGAGTAGCCAACGGTTATTTCACAGATGATAAAGAGATGTGTAAAGATTTAAATGAATATATCTTATCTGTATTTACCAATGAAAACTTGGAATATATTCCAGAAGTAGAAGACATACACAGACTGTCTTTATAATATACTTAGTACAATAAATATTACAAGGGAGGATGTAATTAAAGAAATAGATAAATTAAAGACTCATAAATCTCCGGGACCTGATGAACTTTATGCTAGAGTATAGTGCAAGGCAGAGCTTAGTTGTCCACTAACTGTGCTATTCTATAATTTAATAAACTTAGGATTGGTACCCAAGGAGTCGAGATTGACAGTTGTGGTACCAATATTTAAAAAAAGGAGAATAAGTTAAAAAGACAAACTATAGATCTGTAGTTTTTCTATTTAAATTCAATATAAATCTTCAATATAACCAAGTGTATATTTAAAAATAAATATATAAATAAAAGCCATTAACTTGAAAAAAAATGAGATACTAGTGTAATATTTGCTATGTTTATAAGTGTGTTTTATATTTTACAGTTTTATTTTCTATAGATAAGGTATTGATTGTCTTTTGCGTTTCCAGATTCACCTGCCAGCCCCTGTCTCATCAGCAGCTGACAAAGCAAGCTTTCTCCTAAGAAGCAAGTCTCTCCCTCCCTATGCAAGCACACCACATGAGTACAGTATACTGTACAGGTACTATTTAGTTTTGTACTATACAGTAACTCAGTACAGGTATTGAAGTGTAATATAGTACAGATATTTTTATGTATGTGTTGTTTTATTATACTGTACAGTAAATGTATACTAAACAGTACCTGTATATTATGTTAATTTTAAAGTTTAAGAATAGTATTAAGATTAGTTTTAGTAATTTTTTAAAAACCATTAGGAACATAGGGTCCTCAAAAAAGTAAAAAAATTAATATATATATATATATATATATATATATATATATATATATATATATATATATATATATATAAATATATATATATATATATATATTTATATATATATATATATATATATATATATATATATATATATATATATATATATATATATATATATATATATATATATATATATATATATATATATATATATATATATATATAAATAATCATTAGTATAGGAATAAATATTTCCCTTACCATCGATGTGGCCAGATGATGTGAAGGGGCTCAAGGGCATCTTTGGGCAATCTAGTTTTATGAGCAATACAAACAGGGAAATATATAACCTGAAAGCAAGTGATATACTGTAGTATAAATCTTCATCATGTATGTAAACAATAAACAATAATAGTAAAATAACTACAAACATATTCAAGAGAAGATAATAACCATAATTTAGATTAGATAATTGGCTCTTAGTGGGCACCACGGCAGAGTGGTAGCGTTCGAAACTTTAATTCGTCAGGTCATGGTTTCGAGACTTGCCATGGTCTGAGGATAGAAAGAGCCTTCATACAGGTTACAGCCGAACTTGCTGAAGCCCAAGTCCTTTGCAAAAAGGCACTGTCCTAGCCCTTAATAGAAACGGGAGTTTGTGAGGCAAAACCAAACCAGATTCGATAACTGGCTCAAATTTCTTTTTCTTTAAATCCTCCATCCCACAGTTATCAAAACGGCCATAACTGCACCATTAAAACAGCGGTAGAAAGACATCAATAAACCCGCCCACCCTTACTCTTATACCAAATGTTTTGTGGCATGAAAATTAGAGCTTTCAGACCTATACCAAATGCCCTTTGTGGAATATATATCCAGTATTCAGGAATACAGGCCCCCTTTATTATGGTTATTAGTGACTTCTTACAACACTAGAGACAGGAATGTAGAATTTTTTCTCCTCCAATCACTAGGGACTACAACCAAAAAAATTTGACTGGTTTTAGGTCACAGACTCCCTTTTCTACTAAGGGCAAAGATGGTGCCCTCTTGCAAAGAGCTTTGGTTCTGGCAAGTGTGACCATTATACTAAGTGAATGCCCTTTCTAATCTCATACTGTGGCGCCCTACGAACCCTCGACTTGAAGAATCAAAGTTGCAAGCATTACCACTGGATCATGATGGAAGCTCTTTCATATCCTAAAGTATATGGTAAAAACTGAGACTTCACGCCCACTTATATAACATTAGATGATACACTTTTAAAAATGCAAATGTTACAAGATAAAGTTCATGACTTTGTAATAACATCTTACCTGACTCTTTTCTCTAATGGCCTGCGTTATTGTGTGGGCATCAGGGCGATGATCAGGCTGAAGCTTAAGGTGACGGGGAATCTCGCGCAAGAACGACTCAAAATTATATTGCGAGTTAAACACAACAACATCTGCCACCAAGCTGTAAGGATAATATACGAAAAACCTCAGGAGACTTCCAGTAAAATTACCTGAATACCTTATATTCACCTATTACATAAATTTTATCATTCGGGAATTTGATTTATACCCAATTATATGTTAAACAAAGTTTAATAAATTCCCTCTATGCTACTTGTCTATGCCTTGCTTATATATATATATATATATATATATATATATATATATATATATATATATATATATATATATATATATATATATATATATATATATATATATATATATATATATATATATATATATATATATATATATATATATATATATATATATATATATATATATATATATATATATATATATATATATATATATATATATATATATATATATATATATATATATAGTTTAAACTACGCGAATTTTAATTAATGCGTCTTCAAAATAATAGTAAAAATATTTTAATTACGCATTTAATGCGAGCGAGAAAAGGAGAGGAAAAATGGTTCAGCTTAGAGACTAAGTGACTGCCTCGGAGGCACTTTCCCGCAATAGTACAAAACTGTGCCTCAGTGTCTCTTCTGTTGTTGTGGTAAGCTTTGTGTTTCCTGTGCTTTTTTGTTATATTTTTTTTATCTATCATGGCTAATAAACGCCCAGGAAAAGACAGTGGAAGTGCTTCTATTTCCAAAAGAGCGAGAAAGTCTATAAAACTTGAAATAAAATTGCAAGTGTTGGCCCATTATGAGCGTGGTGAGACTACAGCGGCTATAAAACAGTCGATGCAACTCAGTGAAAGCACATTGCGTACCATTCATGAAAATACGGAAAAAATACAGAAAAGTGCAAAGCTGGTGTTAAAGTTCGGCTAAGTCTTCATATGCTCGATCGGATATTATGGAGAGAATGGAAAAGATGCTATGTACGTGGATGAGCATAAAGAACAAACAGCAAACAAATTTGCCTTACAATGCTGTAAAGGAAAAAGCGAGTGAGATTTATGAGCATTTGACATCTCAGGTGGAAGGCGAAGTAGTAAAACCCTTTGCAGCTAGCCCTGACTGTTTTGCATATTTTCAGTGTAGGTTTGGTTATAACAACCGAAAAACAAAAGGCGAGAGCGCATCAGCTGATTTGGAGGCGGCAAAGCGGTTTCCTACCGAATTAAAGGCCATCATAGACGGAAGGGAATGTACGGCAAAGAAGATTTTTAATATGGATGAAACTGCTTTATACTGGAAATGGATGCCAGAAAGGACGTATATTTCCATAGAAGAATAACGTGCTTCAGGCTACAAGGCAGCAAAAGATCACTCTACGCTGCTGCTTGGTGCTAACGCTGAGGGTGATATGAAGCTGAAGCCTGTAATGATTTACCACTCAGAAAATCCTCATGCACTAAAGGATTACTTCCAGTGCACTGGTAAGCAAATAAGAAGGGATGGATGACTGGGAGTATTTTTAATGATTATTTCTTGACGTGTCTCCCAAGCAAGTTAGAATTCTATTGCAAGGGTCAGGTTACACTCTTTAAAATTCTTCTCATATTGGATAATGCACTAGCCCATACTTCATCAATTGCCGATCTTAACCTGAATATAAGTTGTTTCTACCATCAAATATGACATCACTAATCCAAGCAATGGACCAGGGGGTAATGCAGATGATGAAATCTCATTACCTTACAAATTCTTTTGAAGATCACAGCAGGAAGACTGACGTCAGCATGGTCAATCTTGAGAGAGCAGCTGATGCCCCCAATCTCTCAGTGATAGAGGTTAAGAAAAATACGGTTAGGATTACTGGAAGAGTTCAATATAAAGAACGCCATGTGGTTTGTGTATGATTCTTTGCCCTCAGTTTGTAAACTCATTCGGGAGTTTTAATCTCAATGATCGGCTGTCAAGGATGAGACTTGAGTGCATTCAGCTTGCAAAGGGTGTGGGATTCTCTGACGTTGATGAGGAGGATGTGGATGGCCTGCTTGCTTTCCACACGGAGGAACTGACTGCCAAGGATATGGACGATATGGAAGCTCAGCCACAACGTGAGGAGGAGGAAAAGGAGGCAGTAGCACTTCATGAAACCCCCATGAAATCACTCACTGTGCAAAGATTGACTCAATTTTTCCACCATAAAGAGAGTGCCTTGGATATTTTGGATAAGGACAATCATAATATAGAGCATGCAGGCTTGACGTATTGAAAGATTTTGCATGGTGTTGCCTGCTACAATGAACTTTTGAATGAAAAGAGGATGATTGCACGGCAGGCAACTCTTGATGCCTACTTCTCAACCAAAACAAGTGATTCTGATAACCCTCAGCCCAGCACATCTAAGCAGTATGAGTGCCAACCACAACCAGGGGTTAGCTTTTCCCCTTCCTTCTCCTCCCTCTCCTACCACTTAAGTATCCTCACCACCACCCTGCTTGTCCCAGTATGCCTATTGCCCATTGTATATAGAGTGAGTACACCTACGTAACATTTTAAGTTTTTTTATGTTATATCTTTAATTATTATCTTTAATTATATCTTTAATTATTATGCAGGCATTGCATAATAAAAAAATTAAGTGTTCTAGTCTTGATTTTGTTTATTTTTCAATGTTATCTTTATTTTTGTAGCTAGGGGTTGGCTCTCCCACGTCCTCCTCTTCTCCTACCGCTTATGTCACCTGCTCGCTGCCACCACGCTCATCACCTGTTGCTCACCGTATATACTATAGAGTGAGTAGAACGTGTTTAATATTTTTTATTTTCATCATTACTGTAATTCAGGTGCTGCATAATGAATAAAAAATTGAGTTTTCTAGTCTTGATTTTGTTAATTTTTTTATATTACAGTATCTTTATTTATTTTTGCAGCTAGGGGTTCGTTCTCACGTTATTTCAAGAGGAGTATATATATATATATATATATATATATATATATATATATATATATATATATATATATATATATATATATATATATATATATATATATATATATATATATATATATATATATATATATATATATATATATTATATACACTCATCTCTTGGAACAATGCGAGGATAGGTTCTCAGAAGTGGCATGTAATGTAAAATTCGCGTAATGTAACCAGTCATTTACCATAAGAAACAATGATAATAGGCATATATACGTTCCACAACCGTACATAAACACATTAAGCCAAAGATATAAGATAAGTAAAACATATTTTATAAGTACATAACAAAGCTGAAAGACCTGTAGTTATTTATATTAATATACAAATAGTGTACATTTATAAAAGATATACAGATTTACAAATAATGTAAGGCAAAAAAATATAACGCACCCCGAGAACGAACCCTTATCTGCAAACTTGAACAAAGATGCGTAAGCGGTAGGAGAAGGAGGAAGGGGGAGAGCAAACCACTGGTTGTTGTTGGGGTTAATACTGGGCGAAGAGAGACTCAAGCACATGGCAGCAAGGTGGGAAACTGCCTCAGAGACGGTCGCTTAGTTACTAAACTGAACCATTTTTTTTGCTTTTTCTCACGCTCACGCGCGTAACTTGCGCATTTCGTATTTTTTTACTATTATTTTTTAAGAATTATAGAAATGAGTAAAAAGCAACTTGACTGTATATATCTAAAAGTACACACAAGTAAAATATCAAATACTATACAATCATAATGGTTACCAAGATAATATTTGATTATAGCCATATTGGAAGTCCCTGTCTTTTGGCTTACGAACAGGGTACACCAGCTGATTTTCGTGGAAATACAAAATTTTACGTAGTCTCGACAGATCGGGTCGAAGGCCTAATAACTCACACAAATTTAAGGTTGAGGAAGCAAAAAGAGTCTGAAATGAAAAGTAATTAATAATCAGGGAGCTGATAATTGTTAATATTATAACTATAAAAATTACCACTATTACAATAAATCTGTACACTGCTTTGCATCAAATAAATAACGATAATCGGTATTTCATAATACAGTAATACTTTTCAGATAATTACATGATTTGTCTGTTTATATGCATCTCTTTTAGTTTTATTTACATTTATATTACATCTCTTGAAAGGTATTAAAGTTGCTATAGTCACATCAAAGAAAATTTATGTACTGTATATGCAGAATCATTCTTCTTAAATATTCTCTCTGTTGTTGGTTCAAGTCACGTACCTGGAAGGCATGCGTCAGAGGTATTTTCTGAGAGAAAAAGAGAGCCGACGTTCGAGCTCGCCAATGCCACTTTTTGCTCGGCAGTGTAAACAGAGCAACGTCTTCATTTCCAACGACAGATTCATCTGAACATAAATTAAAAAAAGATAAAAGGTACATAAATATGAAAAAGCTATGTGTAGATAACAAGAAACTTTAACACTTAAGAAGCTCTTATGGCATGAGGGGATTGGTGCATAGTATACTAACTCCCCCATTACTGAATGAGTAAAATACAGGTCTTAAAATAAGTGTGTCACCTTAAGGGGGGGAAAATTCTAACATGACAACCCTATGAAGAAATGTTCTTTTCCACAATAAGGAGGTAGAACAAAAACAATATAACAGAGACATAACAGTAAACCCCTTATAGGACTTTTCTAATTAGAAAAATATCAACAGCATAAAAAACTGACAGCACCTGAGTAAAAACCTCATAACAGGAGGTTCTTATGTACAACAGGGAGTCAATTCCATAAGATAATAACAATATACATATGCAATCAAACATAAAAGTTTGATATTTCTTAAAGAGATCTTTATTAAGCAAAAAATTAAACATTTCAGATGATAATAATTCTCAAATGTGGGAAGTAGGAAAATCAAATAAAGACAATGTAAACTGTAAATCTTAAATGGAAGTAATATGATAGGGAGAGTAGAAAAAAAAGCCACACCTGATTCAAAAAACTTACCATTCCTGAGACAGGTAATAAGTTGTTTGTGAGAACCTCCATAAAAGGGTTCAATTAGGAGCAACTTCGCACCAGGAGGAAATGTTTCCACAACACCTGACCCACCCCAAGTTTCGCTCCCATCTTCCATATCCATTACTTGATCTTCCAACGAGCCATCTGTTTCACCATCACTTTCAGCACTGGCTGTGATTGGAGGAGCTGGGATTGGCACTGGAGCAGCCGGTATGATGACGGGTGCCCCAGATGGTCGGTTGCTAGCTGCACCTGTAAAAGCACATTTCATAACCGATGTAAGTACTACACTACACTGTATGAGGAGGACATATCACATCTAGCTGGGTGGTTTATGAATCAAGTTGGCTGAACTCCTACTTTTTTCATCGTAGTTAAAATAAAAGGAACTTGAGAAAAAAAATTAAAGCTTCATACTCATAATGTGAATATAAACTAAGGACAACACTGGATTGAAACACAAAAAGTTCATGGTTAGCAGAATTATATAAGTAATTACATCCTAATGTTCATTCTTAGTAAAACTATTTAAGACATTAATTCCTAATTTTAATGTTAGCCATCGGTTTAGGTGCTGAAAGAAGAATTGATGGGACAATCAATCACCTGAAAGGTCAAAGAGAATTTCCAGAGGTTTGAGGTCATGGATTGGACTAGGGGATTATTGAGGTGCAACATGAGAGAGGGAAAGGTCAGAGGTAGGTCAATAAGTCTGTGCCAAGCCTCACTTATTCGTTACCACAACAAAGATGCTCAAAATTACTAATACAGTTATCAGTCAAGATTTTCATATTCTTTGGTATATATAAGCATTTTGGAATGACTACAACATGAAAGTTAAGTTTAAAAACTACATATACATGACTCAATAGTACTGATACATATTGTACATTCTTTATTTAAAAAAAAATTGTATGTAACAATAAAGTGTAAATTCTGTTCCTGTCTTGAAGCTCTAAAATATGCAAAGTTTATCATATATGGCTCTTCACTTCAAACAAGTTTGGCTATCCCTGTAATATAAAACTACAATACTTAAATGATACATGCAAAATCTAAGGAACTACCACTAACACAAATATACTTTACAAATAATCAGACTACAAAGCTACATTTATCTCAACTTCAACTAGTCTATTTTTAGTGCCTTGAGGAGAGGAGTATAAAATCCAGTTGCCTAGCTTTTCTTTTCGCGAAGTACTAGAAGGCCAAAAACATTATAAAAACAATCAACAGTCAGTAACAAGCAATTAGCAGAATTATATAAGTAATTACATCCTAATGTTCATTCTTAGTAAAACTATTTAAGACATTAATTCCTAATTTTAATGTTAGCCATCGGTTTAGGTGCTGAAAGAAGAATTGATGGGACAATCAATCACCTGAAAGGTCAAAGAGGATTTCCAGAGGTTTGAGGTCATGGATTGGACTAAGGGGATTATTGAGGTGCAACATGAGAGAGGGAAAGGTCAGAGGTAGGTCGATAAGTCTGTGCCAAGCCTCACTTATTCGTTACCACAACAAAGATGCTCAAAATTACTAATATAGTTATCAGTCAAGATTTTCATATTCTTTGGTATATATAAGCATTTTGGAATGACTACAACATGAAAGTTAAGTTTAAAAACTACATATACATGACTCAATAGTACTGATACATATTGTATATTTTTTATTTTAAAAAAAATTGTATGTAACAATAAAGTGTAAATTCTGTTCCTGTCTTGAAGCTCTAAAATATGCAAAGTTTATCATATATGGCTCTTCACTTCAAACAAGTTTGGCTATCCCTGTAATATAAAACTACAATACTTAAATGATACATGCAAAATCTAAGGAACTACCACTAACACAAATATACTTAACAAATAATCAGACTACAAAGCTACATTTATCTCAACTTCAACTAGTCTATTTTTAGTGCCTTGAGGAGAGGAGTATAAAATCCAGTTGCCTAGCTTTTCTTTTCGCGAAGTACTAGAAGGCCAAAAACATTATAAAAACAATCAACAGTCAGTAACAAGACTACAAAGCTACATTTATCTCAACTTCAACTAGTCTATTTTTAGTGCCTTGAGGAGAGGAGTATAAAATCCAGTTGCCTAGCTTTTCTTTTTGCGAAGTACTAGAAGGCCAAAAACATTATAAAAACAATCAACAGTCAGTAACAAGCAATTAACCGTTTGCCATTGGGCCTCACCTGCTGTGTTTCTGAGCACTTCTGCATTCCCAGAGATGCTGTACTGCCATCCTGACCTTAACTGTGCGGAAAAGCCCGGAATACCAGCCAAGGGAATCCTAGGGAAAAACGGATGAGCGAACGGAGGGACCAGCCCCGGATGAACTCCCTGATGTCCTGCATTATTAGTGGAAGTATTATTAGAACTACCTTGAGTTCCTCTACTGGATGAGCCATTCACCGTTCCATTACCAGAGGGTCCCGCAATAGGTAAAGTGCCTATTGGTGGAGGCAGAGGTGTATTTGCAGGTGGCGAACCGGCATTTGACGTGGGTCCTCCCAATGCCGCCAGCATAGAAGCATCATGGCCACCTACCACACCAGACATAAGCGATTTTATCTTGCTGACATCAGACTTACTGATGGCTTTCTTTACATCTATGGGCCGACCTTTGATGCAGTGATTCCGTGTCACTGTAAGAAAACAAACAGGGTTTAGGAGAGGAAAATAGAGATGGAATCCCTCAAAAGGGTACGTTAAGCACAAAATTAGCAGTAAAAGTGAAAAAAAAAAATGAAAGAGAATTTGTATGATGATAATGGCATTTCTACCACATATTCCTGATAGATTCATCTAAACTACAAAACATAATCAATCTCACAATAAACATTTTATTTGTACTCTCATTGATACTGACAATTATAAAGTCTTCAAATGAGTCTTAATGGAATATAATCTTAATATATTTTTAAATAGTCACAATCCTTAAAATCTTCATATGCAAAGCCATTCATCTATCTACATACAACAATCCCATTCCCCCTTATAAGGGTGGGTGGCTGTGCCCAAGAACACATATACACAAGCCAAGACACACCACAATCACTCCTCTTAGCTCCTTCGGGATTAAGAGTTGCCACACTTCCCCCTTCCACCATCATGCTTGGGTCATCCACAGGACAGGTGGGCAAGAGTTTTCTGCCGTGAGGCAGAGAGCACAGTCAAAGCCATTAATAGATGATCGAAATGCGAAATAATCTTACAGAGAATTTTATCAACAGGGTCATAGTCATTAAAATCCACAAAAGCGAAGCCTCGGTGCCGGCCGCTCGTCTTGTCATACATTATGTTCACGCAAGTCACGCGACCAAAGTGCTTGAAGTAATTCTCGACATCTTCTTCCTTCACATCCTAAAAATCAAAGTTATAAACTTAAAATTTAATTATTCAAAATTGTTATCCCCCTCCAATGCTCTACAAACAATTGAGGGAAGAGCAAATTTCCCACACGTATAAAGTTATATCATAACTAATCTCATACTGGTTTGCTAAATCTTAAAGTATTATATATTATACGGCATTTTTTGCAATATCTTGATAACCCATCTGCTAATAATGAAATGGACATGCATAGAGTTCTTTCCCATGAGTAAACATGTATGCAAACACACACGCATATACTAAGCACAGTATGGTTGCACGAGTGCATACACACACCCATATACAAAGTACAGAATGCTTGTGCGTGCCCACTCACACATGAATATACAAAGCACAGCATGGTTTACATATGCATCAAAATCTGCAACTGAACTATTCAACACAACATCTCAATGCATATAAGAACATAAGAACATAAGAATAGAGGACACTGCAACATGCCTACTGGCACACACGAGGCAGCTCCATTTTTGAATTGTATTTTCAGCATGTCTAACCTATTCTATTCTACTCTACTTATTTATTCTGTTTTTCTTTTTATGATTTTTCTAATAAGCACTAACCTATTCATACCCACCCTACCTCTGTAGTATAGAATGATATCTATACTAATGAAAAATGTTCTTAATACATATGATTATGCAACTAACTCAATATAAAACAACATTACAATTTTATCAAAATCTTCATCTTTCCTAATCTACCTTAAATTGTTGAGTCTGCAAAGGGAATTAATTCATTCATACTGAATATATAAAAGTAAAACATAAATAGATGATTAAGTTTCCCACCTGTGGTAAACCCCCAATAAATATTCTCGTGTGAGTCGCATCAGGATGGTTATTTATAGGCATAATTGAGTTCCCATCGTTTCTAGGCAACACATGCTTGGTTTCTACTAAACGACCATCTATCTTATTAATTCATTCATACTGAAAATATAAAAATAAAACATAAATAGATGATTAAGTTTCCCACCTGTGGTAAACCCCCAATAAATATTCTCGTGTGAGTCGCATCAGGATGGTTATTTATAGGCATAATAGAGTTCCCATCGTTTCTAGGCAACGCACGCTTGGTTTCTACTAAACGACCATCTATCTTATGCGGTCTCGCCTTCTGCACAGCATCAACGTGGTCAGGACTCATGAAGGTTACAAATCCAAAGCCACGTGACCTAGAAAGAAAATTCAAAAGTTTAGTGATTTTGTAATATACTGTTATATCAGCTTTTAACAGGCAGCTGATGTACAGTATATGCACAGTGCATTAGAGAATGCTGGGTAATGTATATTTGTACAGTATTAACACATTTAAATAAATAATGGTGCAAAACAAAACAATAAACAAGTGATAACCTGGAATGTAGAGACATGAACTGATATACAATACTAGTTTTAACCAAAACAAAGAAACAGTGCCAACACAGAGAAATGAATCATATATAGTCTTTAACATCTGTATTCCCAACCTCTGATCATTTTCCTAAACCAAATGTTATGTGTAGCCAAAAACGCAGGGTAATCTGCAATGCAAAAAGCCTAGATTATTTAACCTCTGGTAGTTCCCCAAGGGAGGGGGCAAGAATACTCCATAAGTGCTTCCCTGTGTTTTGTTAAAGTCAACTAAATGGGGCAAAAGAGTTGAGGCATTCTGCTTTGGCTCAGCCACCTCCTTATGAGGAGGAATTTGGCTCTTGTATGTGGATACTTAGAAAAAATAGCATTATCTGTATCAAATTAAAATCTTACCAAGTCATATTTTCACCCTCGGGTAGTTTTACAAAAATTCGAAAGTTATTTTAAATTACAAAGCTGATTAACACATTATATTATAAGCTAACTAGATCTTTCATTCCTAACCACAGCTATTTAACAAAAAAACAATACAATCGTAGCACGAAACGTAATGAGACATGCATCATGTTAACAACCTACCTTGCTGTAGCGGGGTCTTTCATGACGACAGCATCAACTACCTCGCCCCAGGCTGAGAAATGCTCCTTTAGACTTTCGTCCGTGGTGGTATAGTCAATGCCACCTACGAAAACCTTACGCATATGAATTGGAGCCCACATGATTTTCACTGAAAAAAAGAACATTTTTCCTTAAAAGAAATAACTACTGATTTTCTACCGTTCATATTAATTACAATTTAAATGAATTCCATCAAAATTTTGAATGCACTGGAGATTCAGATATCAGGCATAGTTCCTATTCAGTGTTCCGGTTTTACGTCACGGACTCCCTTGTCAACCAAGGGCTAGGACGGTTGCCTTCTTGCGAAGGACTTGTTTTGGCAGATGTAATCCTTAAGCTGAGTGCATGCCTTTGCTAACCTCAGACCGTGGCGGGGCGCGAACCCTCGACCTGACGCCTCAGAGTCGGAGACGCTACCGACTGAGCCACGGCGACTACATAGTTCCTATTCAGTATATATTTCTTAATGATCCAGTTTTACATCACAGCCTCACTTTATTATTAAGGGCTAGGACAGTGCCTTCTTGCGAAGGACTTTGGTTTTGGCAGTACATCAATTACCCTGAATGAACGCCCTTTTTAACCTCAGACCACGGCAGATCTCGAACCCTTGACCTCATACTTCAAAGTCACAAGCGGTACCACTTTGCCATGGTGACTAGTGTCTTTCCTAACAATATATAGAAATTGCTGGTGTATCATGAGCCATCTGAGGGAATCAAACCTGGGACCACTGATACATGAAAGGCTGTTTTCGTTTTTTGTAGAGACTTGACAAAGTTTAATTCATACTATCATTCACTGAATTCTAAGAAAAAACAAAATACATAAAGTATATCTTTGATGGAGAAAACTATACCACCATGGAAAATATCTGTATCATAAGATATCTAAAAGATATAAGAGAATAAGGAAGGATTAATAATTCCTTCTTCCTGCATTTTCTACATGTAAGTAATAAGAATAGAACCTATGGGAGCTCCTGTGACTCTTTTATTAGTTGCATGAATGTAATTAAAAGTGGCTAAGCCTTATGTACTTTCTTAATATGGTATTACTAAACACAATAACTCACCACATGTGATAGATACATAAAAACTAGATAGTTTCAAATTATGATGTTATCCTTAAACTGATTTGCAAAGTAGTATTTAATCAAAAAGAGGAGAGTGAGACAATTCTCTCATAAGAATCCTGAGTAATACAATACAATGCATTTAGTTTGTATCAAGTCATTATCAGGTTTTTGTATACTGCATATATGGTACAAAATATTTAATTGAAGTCATTAACTGAGCTGTAGTATACACAGCTCTAATTGAAAAACTAGAAGTACCTTCTCTCTACATTTACAACACTAAGAGTACACAAATGGTTTTCTTTATAATTCACATAACCCTGGGAGCTTAAAAATTCAACAACCCTTTCAAAAAGTTATTCATCTACTTACTAACTACACTCTTTGTCGCAACAACAACTTTACCATGTCGACAAGAAGGTACCCTCAGTATGACTATACTAGGAGCTTGAAGTTTACTTTATAAATGTATTTTGGAACACAAAACATACAATCATGCATATAAATACTGTAAACATAATCCATATCCATTATTTTTTTCTTACTGTACTTTACTCATTCTACATCTACAGAGGGGAAAAATCACCTGGTATGTTTTTTGAACAGTAGAGTACACCATACTACTCAAAAAAAAATATGTATATATAATTCTGATAGAAATATATAACAATAAAAGTAATAATATTTCGCAGCACCCAATAAATATATGCTCTTCCACTGCACGATTCAAAGCTGTCAAAATGGTTTCAAGCCTTGCCAGTATGTAGCAACACGGCCACATGGTAAATCTTGAGGTTGGTACTGGTAAATAATGTTCCGGTTTTACGTCACAAACTCCCTATTCTACCAAGGACTAGGACGTTTGCCTTTTTGCGAAGGACTTGTTTTGGCAGATGTAATCGTTACCCTGAGTGCATGCCCTTGCTAACCTCAGACCGTGACGGGGCACGAACCCTCGACCTGCCGCCTCAGAGTCGCAGACGCTACCGCTTGAGCCATAGTGACTACGGTATTGGTAAATAATATAAACCTAATATTGAATAACCTGGTGGGAGGGTTATCTTAGCTACCACTGTCGTCAAGGGGTAACACCTTCGCACACTTAGTCCAAAATAGTTTAGTCCAAAAATAGAATGGGAGCATAAAACGAACCTTTACCAAGATTTGTTTTATGTACCTCTTCTAACCTAACTAATTTACCTAAGCTAACCTAACCTACCTAATTTACCTAAGCTAACCTAACCTATTACTATTTAATGCGGCATAACTAGAGTTATGGAAGAGTACATAAAACGAATCTTAGCTAACCTAACCAACATAACATTACCTATTACTATTTAATGAGGCATGAAACGAGTTATGGAAGGGTGCATAAAATAAATCTTAACTACCCTCTCATTACCCATTACTGGTCGATATGGCATAAAAGGAGTTACAGAAGTACATAAAATGAATCATAACTAACCTAACATTAGCTATTACTAGTCGATGATGTATAAAACGAGCTATGAAAGAGTACATAAAACGAATCTTAACTAACCTAACCTAACCAACATAACCATATCTATTACTATTTGATGATACATAAAACGAGTTATGGAAAGGGGCATGAAAGGAATCTGTATCCTAACTGCTACCATAAGACGGACTGCCTTTTTCTACTAAGGCCAAGGACGGTGCCTCCTTGCTAAGGACTTTGGGTTTGGCAAGAGCGACCGTTGCCCTACCCTCTGACAGCACCAGGCCGCGAACTCGCAACTTGACGAATCAAAGTCTCGTGCCTTACCACTCGGCCACGGCGGCCACAAGTTATGGATAATTTAGAGCAAGAATAAAATCAGTAAATATAACCTAGATATCTTCAATGCTAAAAAAAATATATATTTATATTTTTAATATTTATTACCAATTATAATTTATTTATCCGTAAGGAAAATCCCCAAAGCTATGAAAATCAAATGGTCACTTTCCTGAAATGAAATTACATGATGACAACAAGTCAATATGATGCTATATTCATAAAAATTCTGCACTAGTCACAATGTCCCTGTTAATTACATAATTAATGAGCTATTCATAAATAACGAGACATATTTACCTACGTTTCCCCGACGCCGCGGAAACTCTCCGTTCTACCAGGTGGAAAGAGAACAATTTAGTAGTGTTTCTTTAATATTTTTTACATGCCAAAAAAAAATCGGTATTGTTTCTTATATTACTTTGTAATACATATCTTTATCTCGCTGTGTTTTATTACCTCTTCTAAAATTGCATTTTATTTCATTCTATATAATTTCATTGCTTCAATTAAAACTTTATTCGCTTTTATTTTATTGTTTCTTTATTATTTTGTTTTGTATTATTTTACTACTTTAATAATATTTTATATTTTCTTATAAAATTTTTATTTCATATAATCGATTTTTGTGCATGAATATCTATGGTACACTTGGTTCTACAAATGGAGTCCTTTTTCTATTAAGAACTAGGACGGTGCCTTCCTGCGAAGGACTTTGGTTTGGCCAAGTGCTACCGTTACCCTGAGTGATTGCCTTTTCTAACCTAGGACCGTTTCCCATTAATTGGAATGGTACAGTGGTAACGTGCTGGCTTCGCATTCACGAGGTCGAAAGATCGGTTCCCGTCCAAGACCGAGAGTTTAAGCTGTTTACTGGCAGGAACTGCTGTGGTTGGACACCACAGTGGGGGGTTGGGGCTTGCCCTGGCTGACGAATACCCATTGTATTGAAATGGAAATAGTTTTTTTTTTTTTTTTCCCCATTCTCGACACGAATAAGTGGATTTTTTCACATTTTCAGAATATAAAGCATCCCCATTACTAAGCGGGGCAAGAAAACAGCAAATATCTCTGCTGCTCCTTCCCCATTCTCGACAATAATAAGTGGAAATATCACGTTTTTATGTAGTTTGTTCTGAATAATTCTTTGTCCATATGTCAGCCATATTTTGTACATTTCTAGAGATAAAACAGCCAGTATGCATCTGCCATTTCATTTTTTCTCCAAGTACCTCTCCCACTTTTAAATACCCATTCAAGGAATTTTTGTATTCCTATTGGTACTCATTATGATATACTGTATTTTGAATTCTAGAATATCATTGGCCACTTATATGACAACTCATACAATTGCTGTCTTTCTGGAGTTCACTAAGACTGTTTTCAACTTTTACTTTCTTCAAATTATATGCATCATCTACAAAATACCTAAAACTGCATATATATACTTTGGCAGATCACATAAATGCATAAGGAACAAAAGAATCTCTACGGAACCCCACTGCTTACCTTCTTCAAGTTATAAATACATGTCTTTCTCCGACTTATTGTTCTCTTCCCTCTGAAATAAGATTTCATCATATCTCGTGTCATATATGTCTCCACTCATTCTCACCAGTTTTGCAGCTTCTTAATGGGTATCCTTTAAGGGATTGCAGTTCTTTCTGAAAATCTAAACATGAAATCTTATCAACCTTTTCATTCAAGGAAGAAGATAATTCCCTTTTCATAATCCTCCAGCAAATTTGTTGGTGTAGAGTTGCTACCTCTGGTCACGTGTCTTGCTGACAAAAATAAGAATTTAAGTAAACAAAAATATGTTGTCTCAGAAGTTCTCCATAGCTTTGCATACTATACTAATTGGTAAAATGGTCTTTAGTTGAGAGCTGGGTTTTTATCCTTTTTTTTGCAGGTAGGTGCAATGTTCTCTTCTCTCCAACATCTTCAAATCGCCCTAAACTTCTGCGACTTTCAGATATATATATATATATATATATATATATATATATATATATATATATATATATATATATATATATATATATATATATATATATATATATATATATATATATATTATATATATATATATATATATATATATATATATATATATAATTTTTTTCTTTACATTATGCTGAAACTTGATTTAGTTAGCAGGGTGAGCAAAACTTTTACAAAAGAAACAAAGATAGCAAGGTTTTGTACTCAGACTGTCCTCATCTCTTTCATCAACTGTTATCCTGTAGATTAAGAAATTTATTGATCAAAGGATTGCGAACTCCTCATTACCCTATAATTTTTGTTGCCCTCTATGACACTCAAAATAACATGAAGGTGTAATTTTGACCCTCTAACCAAACAGTGTAATTATAAATACAAAGTAAGGAATTTATATAGGTCTGAATAGGGGATAATAAACAACAATGTATCTACATCATGTAATGTGCTAGCTTTGCGTAACAGAGGCAATATACAAAAAACCAGTAATGTCAAACAATGAACAGCGTACTTTGAATGCTTCATATTTTATCAAACAGGGTTGTCCAGGTTTACCACGTACGGACCAACAATACATTACAATAAGACCTGGACAAGGAATATCTCCACATTTATAACTAGACTTTTTTAAGCATGACACTCTATAAGTGTGGATGTTTCTTGCTCATCTTACAGGCTATTAGTTGCCTTGTTAAATATTAATAATTAAATTCATGAGTGTTTTAATTCCTAATACGATCATCTAAAATGGATAGCTATCAAAGTTTGTACATCTGGATACTGTAATTAAATAGTAATAACTTTCCTTAAAGTAAAAACCAAAAAGGTATGTATAGAGTCAAAGAATAACAAGAATTCAGACCTGTATACAGGAGCCTGTAATCACAAGGAAGACATATCCTATCTACACATAAGCAGAACTGAAGTCATTTTCGATTAATCGTATTGTGCATGTCTATACAATTTTGTTTAAAAACTACGAAGAATAGATACATTCACAAATATATAACGATAATGTCTTTAAGAGGTCAAGATTATACCGATGCATTTTGAAAGCACTTTCTAGTGTAATTAACACTAGTGCTTGAATGCAAAAAGTTTTTATGTTACTTTTCATAGTAACCAAATTTAAAATATTTTTATCTCGATTTCCAAATAAAAACATATTGTAAATCATAGAACTAGATCTTAGAAAAGATTAAACACTTGAATGGAAAACTAAACCACGCACAAGTTTTTTCACAGGATATTTTTATTCAACACACGGTTTAATGAAAACCGTTCAGATCTACAACAGTTTCTTAACTCAGAGAGAGCTAAACAGGGATATCTATCACTATGTCATAAATGTCTTATACCTGTCATTGAGCTCTAAATAAATATAAGAAAAAATTCTCAATTGCATTTAATCTAAGAAGCACCTGCCTAAATTCTTAGTTATTCGAGTGGAGTAAAATCACTTAGCATATACTGCACAAAAAATTTAATCCATAACATATAGCATCATGATATTTACTTACACTGAAATATTTAATCTTACTACAAGTCAGTGATCATTTAGCAATATAAAATTATCTTCACTAACATCATCGACAGTATGTCCTCGTTACTTCTAGCAAGCAAACCATAAAAACAGCAACATGATTCAATTATCAAAATATAAATATTCAACTTGACCACTTTCAAATAAAATGATCCCTTAACTTTTAATGATTCTCCTTCAACAGATCTCTAGATAAATTTTCTTCATGATACAGATAAAAAAAATTACGAAAGAGAAGACAAGCTACAAACGAAGAGGCTGTTCAGTTTCTCACAGTGATATCTGCAACTAACCTGTTCAATAGCATCCTTCATGAACTAATAAATCTATTCAGGGTCCATCCACTAAGATTACGATATATGAGAATTAAGCAACACTCGTTTGAGGAATATGAAAACCGCCTAACAATAAATCAGATTTGACAAGGTGAAATTATGAAAAGCAGGAGAAAACGGTGGAATCTCAGTAAAATCACTGACTACATGAAATGAGAGCATAAACCACCATGGCTATGAAAAACTAAACACAACTTATTAAATCAAAATATTCCTAAACATGATATTTTTCAGGCAAATGTTTTCCATATTAGTCACAGAAAACTGAGTACCAGGCATAAATTGGAAAACTTAAGAGTGCAAAACACACTACACACATACTAAGCCTGATGCTGCCTTTGATGTGTGTGAATTGAGTGTGGCAAAAAATTGGCTATTGTAGCAGCTTAACACAGATTCAACATGGAGTTTGGCAGAGTTAAAAGTGATAAAGTAAGTCTGTACATGCCAAAAATGCGGTTGACTGCAGACTGCTATATCGAAGCTTTTCCAGATGCTTCCTTTGCCAATCTTCATAAACGATTCTAATGTAGCAAGATGTCCCATATTTTGGCAAAATCGGAAGAGCAGGCAAGTTAACCTCCCGTATCTGCTGAGGCCCTGGCGCTGCTTGAGTGTTCTGATACTGATGTTTACCTCGCCAGCATTATGAGTGATATGTCAAGAGGTAGAAAATATAAGATCAAATGGTATGTGGATAATAAAGAGCTTAGTGATGCTCTTCATTTATGCAAATACATAGAAGACAGGAGACTGCAGATTGACACAAGTTTTACAAGAGTGTTGGAGAGGGAGAGACAAAGGATATAACTGGTGGATTGCCTGACAAAGAAAGGCGCTACATCCGAGAGACTGCGAGCAGCGGTCAGCCAGGAATAAGAGTACAGTATAATGTTTTGGGTGTGTGACTTCACATATCTGAACGTGACCAGCAAGAACAGCGCCCCCACATAAAAATGGATTAAAGCTGAAGACAAAGAGGACAAAGTAGACAGTATACTGAGCGCTGCACCTCTTGCATATGCATTTTCAGCTTGGGGGTAGTAAATCCATGATAAAGTGTCATATCACCTCTAAAATGCAAGTGTATTTCTTAATTTGTATGGACTTGATACCATCTCTTTCAAGACAAAATACAGCTGACTGAAAAAACATTTATACCATTCTTTATGTTATATTATTAAAAAATAATACTGTCAGTATTCAATGACTATGATAATTAGTCTAGTAAGCTACAAAACTGCGAAACAGGAAATAAAAGTGAATATTTATTATTTACAGATATGAATTCATGATTACATTCCATAAACTGGTAATCCTGTAGTGGTGCCATTCAGTGAATATAGTATCAGTAGTAGTAGCAGTGATAGTAGTAGTACCAGTAGTAGTAGGTGAAAAGCACCCAGAGAATGCATTGCATATTTTATCCATACCTCTAACAGCATTAATTATATTCAGTGATAAGCATAAATACTGACCCGTTAAGGGCAGATTGCGTCATTTCAAAAGAATGCGCACTAAACCAGGTCGACATGAAAATTGAGTTCAAATTCCAAGGGCTTGTTTCAGAATAAAATGGGCGCCAGAACACTTTCTATGGCATGCCAATGTTTTCTGGTGTTGTGTGGCATCTTTTATCCCCCTCATTTCTTATATAGAGCATCCAGTGAGGTGAATGTTAGTGTACTCAAATGCAATTGAGGCAGGATGTTTTCCATAGATTGCCTGGACTTTGAGGGTTAATTACTCTAGTGATAATAACAAATATTAATGAGGGGACATAGTTTTTCACAGCATATCAGATGGAATTGACCCTCATATGTAAGGGATAAGAAAAGGGGAGTAACATTAAGTTTAAATTATTCAGTTTGATCTTAAATTTGCCTGTGGAATAGTATCAAGAGGGGGAGAGGTAGGCCAAAAACTAAATTTACGGATGTGGCGATAAAGGACATGAGGGTGTGTAGTGTTACATAGGAGGACACAGGGGATAGGGTGATATGGAGACAATTGATCCGCTGTGGAGACCCAACAGGAGAAGCCGAAAGATTTGATGATGATAATGATGATATCAAGTTACTCGCGTAAGAGGGTGGAACGAGGTTACAGCAAATGAAACGATATATATATGAGGAACATAACTGCAAGCGACAAATGCTTGAAAGGCAAGAGGGAATGAACATATAGCATTGCCTATGAAGGAGAAGGACCTGGATACAAACATGATAAGACAAAGACGCAGGTGGAGACGGCTAATCAAAAACAGCAACCCCGTATAAAGTCAGGCTAATAAAGCTGGCGACGAAGAAAAAGAAATGCTTGTCATATGTGCTTCAAAATGTCTGGACTCCAAAGTTTTTTTCTATCTTTATGGGTTCTTAACATATTCTACTGATCAACGTAAAGTTGCATACACTGAAATTTAGTCATATTTTATTTTACCATACTATCAGGAGCAAAAAGCTCCATAAAGCAAAAATTATAGAAGTTGAGAAATTACTGCATATAAGGTTTTTGTAATTTTCTCATTATAAAGATGAACATAATAAAGTCAGTGCATAATACACATGAAAATTGAACCAAGTCACATAACTTAATGCTCTCAATTAAATCAGATTACTTCATAGTGTCTGACCTCAGCAGGCAATGTTTAATAGCTGTTCTTCATGAGACCAGTTATATTAAATATCGGATAGTAACATCACTTGACATCATTTCATAAACAACAAATAAAAATGCTACAGACGTTCACCGATGACTAGGATTAGAATAAAAGAGATTCACATTCGTGATGAAAGTACAAGCACACCGGGTCCCAGGTACTTAAAAGAAAAGACGGCACACCGTACTCTACCACAGGTGTAAACTAACTACAATAAGTGAAGTTAAGTACTAAAAAAATAAGTTCATAAGCTATGTCTCTTGTACATTCTATTCCAAAAAGAGACCCGCATCTGCTCTAGCTATATATGGGTAAGTGCATTTAATTAAGAAATTAATTATATTTTATTCATATTGCTACACTTAAATAAATAACTCGGTCAGTATATTCCCAAAAGAATTCCCCACCTGCTTCAGCTATCTAGTTTAGGAATGCTTTCATCATTACAAGTAATAACTTTTTAACTCTGTACCATTCTTAAATACATCAGTTTTAACAGAGCACCTTCGCTACAATATCGACTAAGAAAAATTAACACTAAAACCAATTATTATTTTCTAGCAGCCAGGACTTAATTCACAACTGATTGCTGGAATATCAATATGAAACGCGGTTTCATTTTATGCTACTTTCACTGTAAGGATGGTAATGATACGTACAAATAAAGTAGCATAAAATTAAACATCTAGTTTTATTATTATTTTCCAGCAGCCAGCATTGAACTCACAAATGGTTGTTGCAAAATTATGAAACGACATTTCGTTTTGTTACTTTCCTCATACGGATGGTACCACCAATATAGTGGGGCACGACAACTCAAATTAACTCAGTATTACGTCTAGTGAAAATCAGGCTATAATCAAAACTGAAATGATGGATGACCTTGACAAATGGTCCACTAAATATAAAGTTCATTAAGCGTATTTACCAAAAGCAATTAAGCGATTATGCCGGGTAAAAGGGAGTACAACTAAAATGCATTCAAAACTATATTCTTTAAATAACTACGGGTGATGACAATAATGGTACCTAAAAAAAATATATTCTTAAATATTAGCATAACATAAACTTTGTGTCCTGGACAGCTGGCAATATAACAGTACGAAATATCTCCTTATTTCCATCAGATATATTTTATTTGACATTGATACCATCTTCAAATATAAACTGAGTGGAGAAATATCAATGGAGTTCAGGTTGTATTATCACATTAATGCTAGTTTAGCAAGTTTCATTTTCCAGAGCACCCAAAACTAAAGACATACAAGCGAGATATACTTAAACCAAAGATTTTACTACATCAATGGGGTATAACAAAAACAAAACTGAGAATGAAAAACAAGTTTAAATCACACAATACACTCAAACACGACATTGTAACAACATGAAATGCTTTAGCTGCAAGTACAAACTGTAAATAAGTACTTTTCAAATAAAAAAAACTATTCATTGTTGTGCTGTTAAATACATGAACACATACTGTACTGCCATAATAATATAATCATGGCAGTATAGTATATGCATTCATGTATTTAACAGTACAACAAAGAATACACTGAGTCTCGAACTAGCAGTTGAGATAAAACTCTACATACAGGCAAAATTCGCATTCAGAAATACAGTACGAAAATGCTTGTACAACATAAACTCTGCATGTACTAATGCACACTATTCCTATGATCTACATTCTATTTATATTAAGGAGGGACAAAAAGAGATTAACCTATATCATGTCAACTTAAATAAGCATTGCAATTTAAATTGCACAGAAGTACTTCCATCTCATTACTTGAGTCTGTTGATGCAAGTTTCATATTCAACTTGAAAATCTGAATTCTTCACTCTGTAACAGAGACTGGTTACTCATACTTGCACTAAAGTACACAACATTTAACAGTTTAATGTGCCTCATATAAGACCCTACTAATTTCTTTCTTCATTTCCTCAATTGTCAAATCTTTAGTATCAACACTATCAAAAATTCCTAAATTTTTAGTGGTTTCCCGGTCATTGTCAGCAGTCTTGGGTTTTATTACTTCGTTCGCTTCCTGCTCTACACCATCGATCACGTCACTCGTTTTCTGCTCTACATCATCGTTCATGTCACTCGTTTTCTGCTCTACATCATCGTTCATGTCACTCGCTGTCTGCTCTATAATGTCGTTTATGTCATCAGCATCTGAATCATAACCGGCATATTCTAAAATCTCACCTTTGTGAGTCAAATTATGTTTCTGGAGTACATAATTGTAGGCAAACTGCATGCCGCAAACATCACAAGAATAAGGTTTATCACCTGTGTGAGTTCGCATGTGGATTTTCAACGTGCTGGACTGAGTGAAGCTCTTTTCGCATATCTCGCACTTGTGCGGTTTCTCTCCCCTGTGCCTCATCACATGAATCTTCAGTGTGTTTTTCAGAGAAAAACACATACCACACAAATCGCATTTGTGGTTCTTGTTAGCAGGATCGGCATCCTCATTTGACATTTGAATGTTCTCTTCGATAATCTTTTCCTTTCGGCGGCCGGAACGGCACATAGGTTTGTTTTTAGCGTGAGTGCGCAGATGCGTCTTTAGAGTGCTAGACTGGGTAAAGCTCTTGTCACAAACTGTGCACTTATGAGGTTTTTCTCCCCTGTGCCTCATTAAGTGTATTTTGAGAGTATTTTTCAGAGCGAAAGCTTCTCCGCACAAAGGGCATAAGTTGTCTTTGTTATTGTTGTGTGCTTTCATGTGTGTCTTCAGACTGCTCACTTGCGTGAAGCTCTTGTCACAGGTCTCGCACTGAAACGGTTTCTCTTTTGTGTGGGTTCTCATGTGAAGTTGTAACTGATACTTATGACCGAATCTTTCCTCACATATGTTGCATTCATGAAGTCTCTCCCCCATGTGCATCTTCAGGTGGGTCTTCAAGCTACTCGACTGCGTAAAGCTCCTGTCACACAGGTCGCATTTGTAGGGTTTTTCTTTCGTGTGAATCCTATTGTGACACTGCAATTCATGACTTCTACGAAATTTACGGCCGCACTCTTTGCATTCGAACCGCTTTTCGTCGCTGTGCACCAACAGATGAGATTTCAACTTTGTCGAGTTATTAAAGGTCTTCCCACATACATAACATATGTGACACTTAGCATCTCCATGACCTAACATATGATTCTTGAATGTGTATGGATACGAACTCATGTGTCCACATATGTCGCACAAGTATGACTTCGATTGATCGTGCACAGCATTCACATGCTTCTGGAGCGTATCTCGCCTACTGAATAATTTACCGCACACTTGACAATTCTGTCTCTCCCCGTGGCAGCTTTGCACATGTTTTGTGTGTGTCTTCTTATTAAAGAATACTTTTTGGCAAACTTTGCAAGTATGCCATTCCTTATCTCTTTCTTCAGATTCCATTTCATTTTCATCTGCATCAGACTGGTCATCCGAAGCTTTGCCATCGCTATGCTTATCTTCTTCTTCAAACGTGCCATTCGCATCATCTTCACTTGCTCCTCCAGCAACCCTGGTTATTCGGATTCTAATGGGCTCGAGGTGTGGATATTCATCTGTTGTTCCTTGTTCTTGTTTATCTTTTACACTGTCAGACGATACACACATGGCATACAGGTTAGAGGAGGTATTCTCCTGCTTTGTTACAGGCTGATGATAATCTTGAGCCAGATTCACAGCACGAAAACATTTCTGATTAACCTTTTTGTCGCTGGAAATGTCATCTTCGTTATGATAGTCAGTCACTTTTCCAAAACATGGAACATCTGCTTCATGAGTGCGATGATCGCTTGGTTTGGCAAAACCATGCCCATCTGCTCCAAGGCTGCGATGATCACTCAGTTTTGTATGACTCTGTCTGTCTGATTCACGACTGCAGTGATTACTCACTCTTGCAAAACTTTGCCCATCTGCTTCATGGCTGTGATCGTTACTCCCTCTAACAAAACTCTGCCTGTCTGTTTCATGGCTGCGATGGTCACTCACTCTAGCAATATCCTGTTCATCAGCTTCATGGCTGCGATGACTATTCACTCTGGCAAAGTTCTGTCTGTTTGTATCATGGATGCAATGATCACTTATTCTAGTATAATTCTGCTCACCAACTCCAAGGCTACGGAGATCATTAATTCTAGAAAAACTTTGTCCATACGATTCTTGGTTGCGAATTTCATTCATTCGAGCTAAACAAAGCCTGTCCACTTCTTGGCTGCGATGATCACTCATTCTACCTACATACTGCAAGCCCGACTCATGACTACGATGATCACTCATTCTGGCAAAACACTGCTCGTCTGCTCCATGATTACGAGGTTCGCTCATTCTGCCAAAATACTGGCCATCTGCTTCAAGGATGCGATTATTACTCGCTTTAGGAAAACGTTGACTGTCCACTTCATAGCTACGATGAGCACTCACTTTACCAAAATATTGTCCTTCTGCTTCAGTTTCAAGAAAGTTTCTGTTTCCATGAACATCCATAGCTAATCTGCTGTCTTTGTGGACAAATAAAGGATTGTACTTGTTATTTTCCACTTCAGAGGAGCTGTTCCTACCTTCCCTTATGTATATTGGACTATGGTCCCCTCTAACACGATAAAAATTGTCTTTATTTTTATTCAAATTTAGAGGACTGTACTTATCACCTGCTAGTTTATCTTCATCCATATTTAGCAAAACTACACAAGAGACCTTCTGTCACGGGAGTTGATTCATCCGGCCTCCAATATATTAATTGCAGAAGAGACTTGCATTTAATGCACAGCAGAGTTTTTGTTCACTTTAATTAGTTTCACATACAATGAAATTAGTGTACCATAGCTATGTATTATATCTTGAGTAAACACAAAGACTTATTGAAATTAGGAAATATCTATTATTCTCCAAAGCTTGAGGACATATCCAGCGCATCATATTTAAAGTACAATCCAGGGTCAAACTAGGAAAAAATAAAGAAAACATGATATATTAATATTCCAAATTTCAAAAGACAAAGAAGAGCAATAGATAGTTAATTTATATAATTTACACCTCTGCAAGTCACACAATGAAAGAAAATAGGCTTTTCAATGTAAAACTGTTAGAAGTTGGAATACTTGCCATCCATGGCTATCTTATATACATGAAATTTGATTGGGTTTTACTTCTGGGACTCCCTTTTCTATTAGGGGCTAAGACGTTGCCTTCTTTTTGAAGAACTTTGGTTTTGGCAAGTGTATTACCCCAAGTAAATGCCCTTTTTTAACCTCAGACTGTGGCGGGTTCCAAACCAACGACCCAACAAATCAAAGTCGCGCACACTACCGACCTGGCCACTGCACACACTATCTTATAGAGATATATATGATATATGATAATAAAGTTAATAAATCTGGTCTAGGGCCTATTTATTTCTATATCCAACTTTTGCTAATGTAGTCTTAACAGCATTAGCAAACAACATATTGCCAATAATCAGGGGTAAAAATTCTTCATTTCTAATGAACATTATAAAGTCAATTGAAATGCAAGATAAAATGAGTCAGTGTGAGATCGAATTTATGTCACAGAGTCTTTTTTCTACTATGAGCAAGGACGGTGCCTCCTAGCAAAGGTCTTTGGTTTTGGCAATTGTGACAATTACCCTGAGTGAGTGCCCTTTCTAACCTCAGATCGTGGCTCGACCACGGTGGTAAAAAATACAAGATAAACAAAGAAGTCAGAAAAACAAATATCCAAAATAGAAATGAAGCAATTATACCTTGAGATTTTGTTGTAGAGAAAAGTAGTCCCATGGCCCTCCAGGATTATTCATGTTTACAAGGTAAGGCACTTAACCAAATCTAACCTGATAATTTATGAGGTTATTTAACCTGACATGAGGTTCTGGGGGATATATAAAAAGATCCGAACCTGATGAAGATGAATAACCCCAGACTGCACCTCTAAAATACAGTTAGCCTCAATATATATACTGTAAATATAGAATAATGATGACTGGTATTATGTCATGGATTCCACTTTCTACTAAGGGTTAGGACCATGCCTTCTTGCATGGTCGGTTCTGATACTAATATATTGCTTTATAAATACCTTTTATGAGTTTCTTTCACAATCAAATATGAAAATATGACACTATTTGCACCTTGTATATCCACTCCTTATAGAGAATAAGAGCAACAGAATACTTGAAAAGTATATCGAGCAAGGTGCCAAGCAAAATATCTTCTTCTAAAGCATAGTACCAGACAGAAAATCTTGTTTTAAAGCAAGGTGCCATGTAAGAAATTTTGCTTTGTTACATGTAAACACAGTAAAAAGGGGGTCCTGAGAAAGGGCCTGGGGGTTAGCAATGCCTTCAGTGGACCCTAATGGGCGAAAGCAGCTCTTTAGTGTAAGTACCTCAAAATTTATTGCATACTTTTGGTACTTTCCATTAAATTACATTTTTAAAAGCTTATGATGAAATTGGGTATTGCAACTACTGATTGCCGGAGGGCAGTTTGGCATACATTACAATGTGGCAATATTGGAGTTTGAAGAAATAAAAACAAATTTTCATCCTCCCCGACGCGAAAAAATTGTCATTACTTGGGATTTATTTTTACTACTACACCCGTCTCATCCCTGAATATTTCTACTGATTAAGTAGGTCAAGATATTATAACACTATGACCTCCAAAATGGTCGTAAATGTCTCGTTTTCGGGTTAGGTTATGCAAAGTTTGGTTCAGAGGATTTTGAAGGTTGGATTCGTTCGAAACATCAAAACACCATAAGAAAAACATATATTTCACATTCAAAGGGAGACGGGTGAAATAATAAAATTTTACCTGCATTTCTTTTGCTTTATCGAGTCTAGACAGAAAATGACAAAAATACTCTACGTCTATGACTAGCGAATACATAAAGAAAACACCTTTATTTAGTTATATATCATTCAATTTCACTTATTCTAGCTCATATTAGACAAAATTATATCAATATATAGTCAAGGAATTGGAAAAAAAAGTTAAAATCTCACCGGAATTAGTAAAGCGAACCAAAGATAACCCTCAAAGCACTCGATCCTAGGTCTGCCTCCCGTCTACAGAAGAAAGACGCTAAGTGCTAGACAAGCTCAATATGTCACCCTAGGAGCCATTTTGGACGCCCTAGAAATTCTCGTTAATATCTAGATAATATCCTAGATGAATACGTCACTGACGTAATTCGTCTTAATTCACCAACTCTCGCGGACGTCATATATCAACGTCGCCCCTCTTAAGCTAATTGCAACGTTGTAAACAAAAAGTGTTTTTAATGAATTTCAACAATGAATTGTTACGATACCGTATCGAAACAGATTCGAAACCTTGAATAAATTTGTTTGTGTGTGTGTGTGTATTTATAAATAAATAAATATATATATATATATATATATATATATATATATATATATATATATATATATATATATATATATATATATATATATATATATATATATATATATATATATATATATATATATATATATGATAATGCAATTCAGTCTATATATTTTGGTAACTAATATGTCTTGGTGCATATATTTTGATAGATATTTTTTCGGTTAGCTATATAACATATTAATAAATGCTTAGAATTCCTAACCTTCTATAGGATTTACGCTAAATTCGTTGAATTTAAATTTTGATGTTTTGGTTGAAAAATGTAGAGAAAAAAACTTTAAAAATTTTACAATATAATTTAAAGATTAGCGACCCCATGGAGAGTTCCTTGAACTCGTTTCCTACAGCAAAATGTATTTTTCCAACCTGGAACCTTTCACATATAAGTAGCATTATCGAGGCACCCGCTCTCTCAAGCTTTCAACCCTCATTACTCTGGAACTCCCAGGGAAAACTGTGACATTGCTCTTCACTCATTTTTTCTCTGCAACTGATATTATATCTACCTTAATATCATATATTCTCTCCTCTAATTCTACTGCCTTACAAGGTACCCCACTAGCATTTGTGCACAGCAACCTTAATGAGGCTATGTCCCCCTGATTTCCTAGCATATCGCTTATCACCCATGTCTTCCTAGTTTCTTCCCTTATTTAACATTACTGCAATTAACCTCTTCCATCTCTTTCTGTGTTCTTTATGGTCGATCGAGCACTTTTCTGTAATCCTGACAGTCCTCTAATCTCTTGTCCTCAACAGTAATTCTTTGCATATGCATTTACCAATTTGGTGAAGGTTTACAAAATATTGACCACATACTACTCCAAGCTTTCTTATCATATATAAAACTCATATATATATATATATATATAATATATATATATATATATATATATATATATATATATATATATATATATATATATATATATATAAATATATATATACATATATATATATATATATATATATATATATATATATATATATATATATATATATATTATATATATATATATATATATATATATATATATATATATAATTACTATGCCAAGGCGCTACCAACTACAAGTCCCAGTCGGGGTAAAAATTATTAACGTTTTCACATATAATAATGAGCTTATTTGATATTTTATATATATATATATATATATATATATATATATATATATATATATATATATATATATATATATATGTAGTCGCCGTGGCTCAGTCGGTAGCGTCTCCGACTCTGAGGCGTCAGGTCGAGGGTTCGCGCCCCGTCACGGTCAGAGGTTAGCAAAGGCATGCACTCAGCGTAGGATTACATTTGCCAAACAAGTCCTTCGCAAGAAGGCAACCGTCCTAGCCCTTGGTTGATAAGGGAATCCGTGACGTAAACCGGAACCTATATATATATATATATATATATATATATATATATATATATATATATATATATATATATATATATATATATATAATATGTGTGTACTTACCTGATTGTACTTACCTAATTGCGTTTACGAGAAAGAGCCCAAAGCTCGTATCTTCCCGTCTCATGATCGGTTCCATTTCATACTTAGTGATACTTATCATACCTGTCCTTAAAACTATGGATTGAGATAGCATTAACTACCTCCTCGCTTACCGAATTACAGTTATCAACTACTCTTACACTGAAAAACTATTTCCTTACATCCTGCAAAGAAGTTTTCTTACGAAGATTCAAACTATGACCTCTAGCTTTAGAGTCAGCCATATCAAAATATCGATCCCTATCCCTGTGTGTGTGTAATTACCTAATAGTAATTACGTAATTGTGTTTACGGGAAAGAGCCCAAAGCTCGTATCTTCCCGTCTCCTCATCGGTTCCATTTTATACTTAGTGATACTTATCATACCTGTCCTTAAAACTATGGATTGAGATAGCATTAACTACCTCCTCGCTTAGCCAATTCCAATTATCAACTACTCTTACACTAAAAAAGTATTTCCTTACATCCTGCAAAGAAGTTTTCTTACGAATCTTCAAACTATGACCTCTAGTTCTAGAGCCTGCCAAATCAAAATATCGATCCCTATCTACTCTATCATAACCATGAAGGAATTTAAAGACTGCCACCATATCCTCCTTCAATCTTCTAACTTCGAGTGATGGTAAGTCTAATTCCCTCAGCCTCTCATCATAACTGCGATTGCGTATTTCTGGCACCAGTTTCGTGGCATGTCTTTGAACTTTTTCAAGCTTAGCTATGTGCTTTTTCAAGTGTGAATTCCAAAAGAGGGCTGCATATTCGAGTTTGGGCCTCACATAGGTTACATAAATATTTCTGAACATTTCCTTGTCCATGTGCCTGAAGGCTACCCTTACATTTGATAAAAATGCATATGCTGCCCTTACTATGCCATTTATATGTATTTCTGGAGACAAATCTGCCAGTATGTTTACTCCTAGATCTCTCTCAATTTCTGTCTCTTGAAGTTGTACTCCAGCCACCAAGTAGTCAAGTTTGGGCCTTCTTGCACTTGTACCCATTCTCATTACCTTACATTTTGAAGAATTGAATTTCATTAGCCATTTTTCTGACCACTCATGCAGATTATTTAGATCTTCCTGAAGTTCTCTACCATTGTTCTCGTTTCTTACTTTCTTCACAATCTTTGCATCATCTGCAAACATATTCATGAATGAATTTACAGACTCTGGTAGGTCATTTACATATACAAGGAACAAAAGTGGCCCTAAAACTGAACCCTGTGGAACTCCACTACTAAATCTTCTCCATTCAGATACTGAGTGTCTTACTCTAACCCTCTGTTCCCTTCCTTTTAAGTAAGTTTTTATCCATTCCAAGACATTTCCACCTATTCTAGCCATTGCTTGTAGCTTCCTAATAAGTCTCCCAGGTGGAACAGTGTAAAACGCTTTCTGGAAGTCTAGGAATATGCAATCTGCCCAGCCCTCTCTTTCCTGTAAGATTTGGCTTACCTCATCATAATATTCTAATAAGTTTGTTACTGTTGATCTACCTTCTCTGGAGCCATGTTGCCTCACTGACAAAAAGTTGAAGGATTCCAAGTGAAGAGAGATATGTTTCCTTAGTAGTTTCTCCATAACTTTGCTAACTATGTTGGTCAAGGAAACTGGTCTATAGTTCAGAGCCGTGTCCCTCCTTCCCTTTTTGAAGATAGGTATCACGTTTGCTTGTTTCCAGCAGCTTGGAATCTCCCCTGACTCCAGTGACTTTTTAAATATGATACTTAGTGCCACTGATATTGAGTTTGCGCATTTTTTAAGTACATGAGGGGATATGTCATCAGGATCTGTAGCTTTATGAAGAGCTAAATCCATCAGCGCTTTGCATACCTCTGTGGCTGTAAGGTTAATGTTCTCTAATACCGGCCCATTGAGCTTCTATCTCTGCAATCTGAGGGGGTGGGGTATTTTCTACTGTAAATACACAGATTTGTTGTAAAATTAGGTTCTCCAGTCACTAACTGCAAAAAGCTCATTCATTTTGATGTAATCTCCTTTCGGATAGTTCCTCCTCATGTCCTTAGTGCCTCTACTCTCAGGCAGAATATCTTCAATGATATACTCCATCAACAACACACAGTGGTCACTCTCTCCAATTGGTGGTTAATACTCAATTTTTTCAATATCCAACACATTATCTGTGAATACTAGATCAAGTGGTGATGGCTCATCCCCACCCCTGGCCATCGTTGGTTCCATTTAATGTTGGTGTAGGAAATTCCATTGTACGCAATCTAGGAATCTTGCCCCGAATGAGTCCTCACACTGTGTGGGTCAAGATTTATCCAATCTATCTCTTTATGATTTATATCTCCCATAATCAAAATCTTACATTTTCTCTCCCGTGCCATGTTAACAACTGAGCTTATGACTTCAATAGTACTTATATGACTTTCATTATAAACTTCTAGCCTATTCTGGTTCCTTGGTGGATTATATACAACAGTTATTATAATGCTCTCTGACCCAGTATTTATGCAAGCAACAAGAAATTCCTTGAACTCACTTCCTATAGCCAAGTTTATTTCTTCAGCTTGAATCATTTCACTTATGAGCAGTGCTATCCCTCCACCAGTCCTCTCAGATCTTCAACCCTTAATATTCTGAAGCCCTTAGAAAAAACTGTGACACTGTTTGTGTCCTCACTCAACTTAGTCTCTGTAATTGCTACTATATCTGCCTTACTGTTGTGAATCCTATCTTTTAATTCTACTGCCTTACCAGCTAATCCATCAGCATTTGTGTATAACAATCTTAATGATGCCCCATCCCCTGATCTTCTGTCATTATCTTCTTTATCTCCCCTTTGTCTGGAAGAACTCTGCAATGAAAATTTTTCTTCTCTTCTTCATTTCTTTCCTCATTAAACCTTCTTGTCTCTTGCAACAAGTTTTTTATCTTTCCCATCTCTTCCTGTGTTCTGTATAGTCTAATAAACACTTCTTTGAATTCTAGAAGGTCTTTTAGACTTTCTCTCAACAATATATCCCTACATGTTTCCCCTCTCTCAAAGGTTGCTTTTGTTGGTCTCGGCTTTCCTTCCCTCGAATATTTGCCTAGTTGCTGAATGTTTACAATATCCTCAGGACCACAAACTATTCCAAGCTTTCTTATCAGGTCTACAACCCTAGCTTTATTTTCTTCAAGTCTCCCCTGCCATGTTGGCTCCTGGGATTCACTTATGCCTGAGATTACCACTGTCTTTTCTTTATCAAGGGCCTGTTTAAGCATTGGATTTGCCCTTTAGATCACAACGTTTTTCATTTTTTCGATTACTGTCTCTTTATAGTCAACTGTTTGTATGTTTTCCAGTGCCACCACCTTTACAGCCTCTTTTACTGCCACATTCCCCTTTATTGCCTCAGCAAAGGAAGTTTTCATGGCATCATTTTCCATATTCAACTCCTGGAACTCTTTTCTAAACTGTTCAATATTTTCCTTAATTTGGACATTCCAAGCTGCAATCTCGTCTCTCTCAGAAGAGAGTAGTGAATGAACCCTTCACCTCCTTGATAACGCTTATTGCCTCGCCTGTTTTAAACAAAGAAGCGTTGTAACCAAGGGCCCTAACAAACGAGAGGAGTTTTGTAAGACTTTCTTACCAAAAGTTAGTTGCTGTCGTGAGATGGTACGAGGCACTCATTTTTACTGTGTTTATTGACAGTACTTATAAGTTTATTTTTTGTTGTTCTCGTGGGGTATTATGAGACACTCAAGTAGAAGAACGTGATAGAGATCCGTGGATCAGAAGATACGTTTTTGATTCGGAGTCCCGTGATTGCTGACGAAATCAGGGTTATCCGGACAGATGAGTACAGAGTTATTATATTTCTAACAATATTTATAACTACGTGTGAGGGACAGAATGAGCTCATTTAATAGAACACTCGTAGGTAGAATGTATGTCAGAAAATTTATTATTCTGTATGAGGAAGTTTTAATTTAAGGTGAGGAGAGTTTATTTAAATATTCACATATCAGCAGTTCATAAACCTTCTTATAAAATATTTGCATGTATGTCTATGCATGTAATATTAAGTATATTTTATTGGTAGAGGATTTAAATTTGAGATCGTGGTAGGCCTCTAATGAAGCCGTGTCAGGATTTCCGAATTTAGGGGGTTATAAGATCGAAGGGTAATAACACACAGAAAATCATCCACAGCTTTTGGTCCTTCGAACCAGATGAGAATTGGTGTGGTAATGGTGAATAGTGTACATTTTAGATAAGTTCCCACCTTGTAAGAAGTTAGCGTAAAACTCTACGGTTAAAATCGTCCACATTTCAGCGAAAAAAGGGAGGAGCATTGCCTGTCTTTGCATGAATATTGTGAATATAACTTTGAAATTTAAGTGGTTATTGAAATAAATAAGAATTAAATAACTGTATGGTATTATCTTGAGATTTGGAAGATTGTCCTCTGATACTCTTTACAGAGTGAATGTTTGTTGCCTTGTGGATGCATAAAGAAGATCTTGGATTCTTTGATCATAAAATTGCATCAACTATTTGTTTGTTGTTTTATGTTCTATTTGTTTTCTCAATATGTCGGTTAAACCTGAGGCATTAAAACGCCTTCGGGAATTGGTTCAACGTGATTGTGTTCAGTGTCAAACAGAACTTGCCAAAGATGATGAGACACTTGTTGTTAATTATTTAGAAAGATGTCATCATATGCTAACAGAAAAATTTGGAAGATATGATAGGAAATATGAAGAATATATCGAGTATAAGCCCTTTAAAAGGGATTCCGAAGAGGAGGATACAGAACATAACAATCTAGCTGAAACAGTAAATAATATTAGCTTAGCTGTCCTAGAATGGATTCGTAAGTTAGGTACTATGAAGAGTACTAGAGCTCCTAGTTCCGAGAGTTCAAGCCTCCCCAGTGGGCAACCCACACCTAAATTTCCTGAAGTAAAAATACCACAGTTCTCTGGAAACTATGATGAGTGGAACGAGTTTTGGGATACGTTTGATAGTTTAGTACATAGTACTTCTATGGCAACTATGACAAAGTTTACCATCTTAAGAAATGCCCTTAAAGGAGATGCAAAAGACACCATAAAGGGATATCCTGTTGCTAGTGAGAGTTATGATGAATGCATTCAACAGCTACAAGCTGTTTATGCCAGCAAGGACAGAATTGTACGAAATTTAATGAGGAAATTGGTAAAAATACCAACTCCCTCTTCTAATTATTCATCACTTTTTAAGTTCAAGCAGGAAGTAGAAGCCATTACTCGAAGTCTGAAAAATTATAAAGACATGGAGAACACTGATTGGGTGTTTTCAGAACTCGTGATGATGAAATTGCCAGAAGATGTTGAGAACTGGATTAGCATGAAAATAGACACAAAATATCCTGCATATGAAACCCTCTTGAAGGAATTGGGAAAATATGTATATTATATACAAGGCAACTTCACTAAAGATAACACAAAGGGAAAGACCCAAACCTCCCAGAGAGATGAGACCCAGTCCTATAAAAAGAATGTGGGTAGTTATGGTGCTACTGCAAAGGTAGTAAATAGTAAAACAGAATGTGTATTCTGTGGTTGGCAAGGTCATAAGTCTGAACATTGTAATAAAGTAGTTAGCATAAATGAATGCAGAGACAAATTGAGAGATAGTAACAAATGTCTGAGATGTACTAAGTCAGGGAATTATGCAAATATATGTTACAATCAGTTAAACTGTGATAAGTGTAAGAAAAATGGTCATCATGCAACATTGTGTTACAAACAAGAGTCCAAATTTCGTAGAAGGTTTGAAGAACCTACATTTCTGAATGAACAGTCAGGAAATGGTTCAAATTTAGATGAGTCAAGCAATGAGCAAGAACATTCTGACTCAGAAAAGGGCAAGAAACATGTTGGTGTGATGACTATGAAGGCAGTACAAAGGCAAATGGTGAAGCCTAGTTTACCTTCATGTGCTCTGCCTACTGCAAGTGGAAAATAAGCAGCTCAAAGGGAAATCTTTGGGTAAATACTAGGTTATTCTTTGATACAGGTTCCCAGTGTTCCTTTATAACTAGGGAATTAGCTGAAAGGCTTAAATTAAGCCCAGTAGATGAAATGTCTCTTGGTATTGATGCATTTCGTTCTGAGACAAAGAAAGGAAGATTTCCTGTTTTAAATGTAGTTATCAGATTGGGGAAAAGAAGAGCCAGAGTTAAATTACTCGTAGTTGATGACATGGTAATTAGCATCCACACTCCAGGACTAGCAAAGGCTGCAAATGTGTTAAAGTCTAATGGTCACAAGTTGGCCGATGAAGATATTGATAGTGATGTACTTGATAATATTTGCATTGTTATTGGTGTATTACATTTTAGTCAGTTTGTTAGTGGTATTAACAAGTGGGATGTCTATACTTTGATGAAAACACCAGGTGGTGTCATGTTGTATGACCATATTCCTCGTGATACTCAACATGGATCCAGTAGTGTACAAAACCAACTTGTTATGCAAGTAGGAACACAGTTATTGCCTACCACAACACAAGAGATGATTGATGAGGCCATAAAGACAGTTTATAAGTTGTTGAGTTAAGAGGCCATAGAGCCTGTTAATAAGTTGTTGACTGAAGAGGCGATAGAGCCTGATAATAAGTTGTTGATTGAAGAGGCGATAGAACCTGATAATAAGTTGTTTGACTGAAGAGGCGATAGAGCCTGATAATAAGTTGTTGATTGAAGAGGCCATAGAGCCTGTTTATAAGTTGTGGGAGCCAGAGAGTATTGGAGTAAACAAGAAGTGCATTGCGAAGATAAAACTACACTTAGAAGGTTTACAGATTCTTTTCCCTTGAAGCCTATCCACACTCCTCTCCTACACAATTTTCAGAGTGCCTTTGGACAAATGGAGTCTCTAATAGAACAGTTGGAGGATATATTGGAGAATGTTCATGTGGGTAATTTGTTGGATGCTTGTACCAGTGAAGAGAAACAGTTTGATATATGCAATACTGCAGATGTAGAGTGGGAAAAGCCCAAAATATCACTACAAGCATTGAATTCCAACAATGCAAGACTTCAAAGGGTACTGAATCAGCGCCTTTCTGAAAAATCTAGATCTCCTAAAGAAACAATCTTTAGTTTAATCTGGAATGTTAATACAGACAAGTTGTCTTTGAAAAGTCTGAAGGCTAGAGAAGATGTGTTGACCAAACTTAAACTCCTGTCACTGGTAGGTATATTTTTGGACCCCTTAGGTCTAATATCACCCTTACTAAGAAAAGGAAAAATTCTTATTCTGAGAGCTTGGTCTGAAAAGCTCTCATGGGAATATCTTTTGTCAGAAGTATACAAAGAGGAATCATCAAATTATGAAAGATCTGACTGTCAAGCTGCCCAAAGGGTTGAAGAATTGTGGGCACGCTTAATCATAGATGATAAATTGTAGTACTGATAGGGGAGACCCCCCATTTTTCCTTTTTTGGAGGGGCCCAGGATGTCTTGAATATATTTCAAGACAGTTTATTTCTACGTACATTATGTAAGTGTTATTTTGCATATAGTTTCGTTTATTGTAACGTAAGTGCACGAATGTATACCTTTACACTTAGTATGTATACCTGTTAATATCTATCATGTATACACATATAATCGTATGTATAATGTGTAGCTTATTAGGGAGGCTGGCCGTAGAAGACTTGGAGAAAGGAATGTAGGTCACTAATGGATTTTAGCCATTAACCCTTCACCTCCTTGATATCGCTTATTGCCTCGCCTGTTTTAAACAAAGAAGCGTTGTAACCAAGGGCCCTAACAAACGAGAGGAGTTTTGTAAGACTTTCTTACCAAAAGTTAGTTGCTGTTGTGAGATGGTACGAGGCACTCATTTTTACTGTGTTTATTGACAGTACTTATAAGTTTATTTTTTGTTGTTCTCGTGGGGCATTACGAGACACTCAAGTAGAAGAACGTGATAGAGATCCGTGGATCAGAAGATACGTTTTTGATTCGGAGTCCCGTGATTGCTGACGAAGTCAGGGTTATCCGGACAGATGGGTACAGAGTTATTATATTTCTAACAATATTTATAACTACGTGTGAGGGACAGAATGAGCTCATTTAATAGAACACTCGTAGGTAGAAGGTATGTTAGAAAATTTATTATTCTGTATGAGGAAGTTTTAATTTAAGGTGAGGAGAGTTTATTTAAATATTCATATATCAGCAGTTCATAAACCCACTTATAAAATATATGCATGTATGTCTATGCATGTAATATTAATTATATTTTATTGGTAGAGGATTTAAATTTGAGATCGTGGTAGGCCTCTAACGAAGCCGTGTCAGGATTTCCGAATTTAGGGGGTTATAAGACCGAATTGTAATAACACACAGATCGGTTCCATTTTGTACTTAATGATACTTATCATACTTGTCCTTTAAACTATGGATTGAGTTAGCATTAACTACCTCCTCGCTTAGCGAATTCCAATTACCAACTACTCTTACACAAAAAAAGTACTTCCTTACATCCTGCAAAGAAGTTTTCTTACGATATATATATATATATATATATATATATATATATATATATATATATATATATATATATATATATATATATCGTATAAAACAGGAAATTTAACTGCATATATTGAAATAAAGTTAATGAGATGGTTAACTTAGGAACCAAGGAAATTTTTCCCGTGACAGTTACTGCAGTATGACGTCACAAGATAAGGCCTACTGATATCTCTACCAGTTCTCATGTTGCCTTAAAAATATAATTATAAATATTATCTATATTATATTAAGAGTACAATAATGGGAATTAGATGAAATGAGATAATTTAAATTGAAATACAAATAAACGAAACGTCAAAATATCCTGCGGCTAGTTTTACGTCAAATAATAAAGGATTAAATGTGGAGGAAAAAACATTATTTCATTAGTAGTTACCCTTTATGAAAAATATTTTGCAATAAAAAACATACAAATTAATATTATCATATATTTTTGTTTCATGAGTAACGTTTTATTGAAAATAAATTTAATTAGAGGATATCGAATAGAATTTTTATCCATAATTATTTATATCAGCTGGTCTCCCATTATTCCCAACCCCCTCTGCCACGTCTGGGGTTGTAGATTCAGACTTGTACCTGTCAATAAAAATAAAACCTTTGAGGTTTCCGATTTCCCTTGCGTCAAAATGGGAGGTTCTCAGAGTGTGGAAATTCCTGGCGGAGGCACCGAAGGGTACCACGTGTTAAGGGTGAGTTATATGTATATGATTAGCAATTATGCTGTCAATATTGGGAGTCCTAAGACTAGTCAGCAAAACTCGGCTTAACCTATTTTTCTCCCTAGGTTAAGATGCCGCATTTAAGACGTGTCATTTGACGTTATGTCTACTTTAATAGCATTTAGAAATTTTATTACAGCCCTAGATTGATATATTTTGGCCATATTGAATGTCTTTTGTTAGGTTAACATTAGACAGTCGTGATTCTCGTCACAAGTCAGGGTGAGGTACAGTATTTTGTTTACGTTTATCTTTGTCTGAGGTTAGAAAGGCCATTTACTCAGGATAATGGTCGCATTTGCCAAAACGTTCTTCGCAAGAAAGCACTGTCCTAGCCCTTAGTAAAGAAAGGGACTCCGTGACATAAAACCGATCACATCACTTTCTATGTTCATGTCCTAGAGGTAACGCTTGCGACTTTGTTTCATCAAGTCGTAGGTTCGTGGCCCGCCACTTTATGAGATTAGAAAGGGCATTCACTTGATGATGGTCACACTTTCCAATATCAAACTCCTTCGCAGGAAGGCAATGTCCTAGCCCTTAGTAGAAAATTGGAGTCCATGATGTAAAACTGATCACATCATATCCTATGTTATTGGCCGTATAAAATTGGAGTCCATGACGTAAAACTGATCACATCATATCCTATGTTATTGGCCGAATGGTAACGCTCGCGACTTTGATTCATCAGGTCGCGGATTTGCGGCCCTCCACGGTTTAAGGTTAGAAAGGGCATTTGCCCAGAGTGACAGTCACACTTGCCAATACCAAAATCCTTTGCAAGAAGCCACCGTCCGAGCCCTTAGTAGAAAAAGGTAGTCCATGATGCAAGACCATTCACTTCCTATGCTAGTGTTTAGTTTTAGCACATATTTTTCTGATTTGATGACCAAATTGCCACCAGTCTTATCCATTTACCTTGGCACTGGCACCGAGAGTTTGTTTCATCAGTGTCTGGATACTGACCACTCATTGCCCATGCCCCTATCCACTCATATAGCAAAGCTTTGTTAAGATTCGCTTTATGCACCCTTCCATAACTCAGTAGGTATGTAAGGTTTCAAATTTTAGTTAAATTAAGTTTAGTATAAAACTAGTTTAGTTGTATGGTTCATTTTATATACCCTTTCATAAGTTGGTAGGTATGCAAGGCTTCAAATCTTAGTTAGGTTAGTTAGGTAAGGTTAGCTTAGTCAAGAAGTAGTTTAGTCTAGTAACAGAAGGGATGCATAAAATCTCAGGTTTAATAGAATTGTTAATACTTCGCTATCACACTAGTTATGTTCAGGATGCGTGCCACCAACAGTGTGTATCACGATGAATTTATACATCAAACTCAATCATAAAATCACCAAATTATAGTTTATAAGGAAAATTTAACTGTAATTTTTTATGGAGACTTTTTAATGACTAGGGATTTGGTTGTTTTCTTGATCCCAAATACAAGACTGTCCAGGACAGTCCGATATTAAGTCTTCCTTTAGTTACAGGTCTTTCCTATGCCTACATCTACACCGAATATTCTTGGATATTTGTTACACATCTCTTATTATCCCTTCACATCTGACAAGTCACAACACTCAATCTCTGTTTCTATTTACTTTGTTTTCTTTGTGCCCAGGTCCATTGAGGGCAATTTTATTTTTTATTTTGCTTGTACTGGTGTAACAAGCATAAATAAAAGGTTTCCCAGATGAATGAATGGAGAAAATGAAGACTATTTAATATTTTTTTGTTATTCATCAAGTCTTCCGCGTGATGGTTTGTGCCAAAGCACAGTCTTGAGTTTACGCATGCCTAAGTGTGGGACCTTCATGCTTTATCCAATGAAAGAATATGTCCCTAAAAGTTCACCAGCAAACATAATGTGATAAGATTTGCATAAATTCAACAAAATAAAAAAAAATAGAAAAATTCTTTATTTTTACAAACATCTCTCTACATATCTTTTTGCAGGTTCAAGAAAATTCCCCAGGCCAAATCGCTGGTTTAGAGGCCTTTTTTGATTTTGTGGTGTCCATTGGCAATACAAGATTAGTAAGTATAATTATATTTGTAATATTTGTAGTGCCTACAAGAATGTTTTATTTGCTTTATGTTCCCTGGGTGTCATAAAAGTCAACATAATTCTTATTCCTCCCTCCAAGAATCGAGGCACACAAAGAGGGTCTGGTGGGGAAACTTCAGCCAGAAGCCTAGTAATATGGTCTCTGAATGTCCATATTGTAGAATAAGGGAGAGTAAAAGGGAGGAAATTGATAGCATATTCGTCAGAATTAGGATGGATGTGTTAGGTTTTAGTGAAACAAAGTTAAAAGGGAAATGTGGGGTGCATTTGGGAGAGTGTTTGGGTAGGGTACCTCGAGTAGACGGAAAGTGAGGATGAGAATTAGACCTGTTGGTAAGTGAAATGTGTAATTGTGTGTGTTTAGTGGAAGAAAGTGTCATCCTGGATTTTGGTTGAAATGATATTGGGTTATCATGTTTGGGTATTTGTGAGTGCATATGGGCCTGGTAGTGAGAGAAGTGAGGAGGAAAGAGATGGGCATGGGAGATTTGATATAAGTATTTGGTGTACTTTGAAATGGATATGCTTGTAGTGCTGCTATGAGCCATTGGGTGGTTTAATTGAAAAGTATGATGTACTTAAAAAAATGAAGGTGGAGAGAAAATTATAATTTGTTTGTTTGAGAAAGAGAGAGAAATTGTTAATATTGTGTTTAGAAAGAAACATAGGAATATATATATATATATATATATATATATATATATATATATATATATATATATATATATATATATATATATATGGATCAGAGTAAATGGTGATAAGAGTATTTGAGAGCATTAATGGGTTATGTAGTGTTTTCTAAAAGGGTGACTGGAATAGCATTGGATGTGAATGTATGGAGAGGAGAGTGGTGATATATATGACCATGCTCTGGTATAAAGAAAATTGTGAGTGGAAGAAAGGTGGGGTAAAGATGAAGAGGGAAGGAGGAAGAAATATGAAAATAAACAAACTAAATGAAAGAGAGAACTATTGTGTAAGTTAGACCAAAGAATGCTGAGATGGTATGGGCATGTTGAAAATAGGAAAGAGGGCCATCTAAGAGAGAGAGTGTGGGGAGCAGAAATAAATGGAGTAAGGCCAAAAGGAAGGCCTTGAATGAGCTGGATGGGGTGCAAATGAGTATGGTGTGCCTGTGGAGTGAGATTGTGACTTGATGATGCGGGCCAAATGGATTTCCCTACTCATGCTCAGGGCTCTAAACTTGTGGGGGGGTCGCTTGAGATAAAGAAATGAAATTAATTAGCTATGTCTGTCACACCATATAGGAAAAATCTTTCCCCAATTACTTGTGGGACATTTGAGCAGTTGGGGAGGGGAATTATGGAAACCCTTCATCCCAGTAGAGCTAAGATGGGTGAGAGAGGTTGAACTGGCTTCTGGTGAATGGTCGTATGCTTTGACTCAGCCAGCCCCCTTTCATGAGGGGAATACGGGCATAGTACATGTTGTATTTTTTCAGCTATAACTTTATGAATATTCAGTGCATTAGCAATTATTTTTTGATCACGTTTATGTGAGAGGTATAAATTTCCCTAATACAGATTACTAAATTGAATGTATATGTCTACTTGATTTGTATTTTACGTTTGGTTATATCAAAAACAATATCTATACTATGTACAATTATTGCCAATAATATAAAACCTGTTAGATGTGGACTATAACTAAGGTAGCATAATAAACCCTTAAATTGTATATGTATAAAATAATGGTGGAGGAAGAAGACTAGATTTTAATCCTTTCCCTGTGACCTATCAAAAATATTAATTTACATCTCAGTGCGTGAGCGATCTGCAGCTCCTCAGCACGAATGTCTCGTACTGGCCCCCTCAATATTATAAAAACTACTGACTCCTTCGATTGGAATAAACATCGGCTCATATATGGTAACACTGCAACAGTGCCAGATATCAATTTCTACTTCATTTCTGCCTGAGAGAATGGCGCATTAATTTGAAATTATCCATGTTCATATGTGGAACACTCATAGTTAACCTCATGAAAGAATGTGTTCCATATATTTGAATTAAGTCACAAAAGAATGTGTTCCATATATGGGAAATTAGCGGTGTGATTGACCACAGAACCAGTGCTCCTGGGTGTTGGGTTGTGCCTTGGCACAGCCTTGCATCTGGAGAGACTTTTTCCTTTGGGGAAGGGGGAAAAAAGACCACCTTTTTGTTCCCCTCCTGTTGTGAAAGTCGACTAAATGGGGCAGAGCGAGGGACTGGGAATCCCCTCCTCTATATTTTTTCCCAACTTGTAGCCAAGGAATTTTGCAGAGAAAGTGTTAAACTACTGTCTCCATCATCAGGGTCTACAATAATAGTAAGAATGTATTTCTTTTTCAGGACCAGGATAATGACACACTTAAAGAACTCCTGAAAAGTAACATAGAAAAAGAATTAAAGATGACAGTCTACAGCAGCAAAACACAGATGATTCGTACAGTGAACATCACCCCTTCCAATCTATGGGGTGGTCAGGGTTTACTTGGGGTGTCCATTCGTTTCTGCTCATTTGAAGGTGCTAATGAAAATGTTTGGCATATTTTGGTAAGTTTTAAAGTATTTTGAGAATTGTGTAGCTATAGGTACTTTGTGATATATAAGTTGGTTTTGAGAAAACTGTATATTCCAGACTTTTATAACTTAGGAGCTACTATAACACCTAAATTCCTTCCTGGAGGCTCTCCCTTCAATCAGAATGGGACTATTTGGCACTTCTCTTTTTTGCGCTAAACCGATATGACGTTGCCCTTTTGGCCCTAGCTGCTCTGTCTGGTCTAGCTTAGATTAGGTTAGCTTAGCTTAGTGCCAAAAAGGCAATGCCATAGCAGTTCAGTGCCAAAAGAGCAGCACCAAAAACTATGTGACCCTCTTCAGTACAATATATCCAATCTCTTGACATTACCTCTTGCTCACTGAATCTCGCCCCAGAACATGATTGGAGGTAGTCAAAACCCCAGGCTCTGAATCAGCATAGCTATAGACAACCATGCAACATCAGTTGCAAAAGAACCAACTGGAAAGCTTTCACTAATGAAACAGAACATTAACATTTTGGAACTTCTAAACACTACTCTCATCACTGGCATAAGTAATTCTGTCCGCTCATTTAACACAACAATTCAAAAGCAGACCAAAAAAAAAAAATATTCCTTGAGGTAACAGAACAAGACCTAACCCCAATTCTCACCAAATATATAAGACCTCATCAGATAATGCAGTACACAAAAACAATGCCCAAAACCCCACACATTCGACAGTACATGACAAATACAAGTACTTAACACCCTAATCAACAGCAGAATTTTAGAATAATGAACATGAAATTGGAATGATTATCTGCAAACGTGACCACGGAACATAAAAAGTTCATAAAAAACTGACCACCCTTGGTTCCGTACACATTCTTTCTTTATCTCACATCCGTTATTTATTAGCAGTTTCAAAGTCAGAAACAATAATAGTGGTTGTCCTTCCTCTTCTTCGCTCGCTGATTTTGTCATTATCTCCAAGTCTTCATCAGTCAAAGGCTGCGAGTGGCAGTCGATCAGTTCATTCATGTCTTCGTGAGTCATATCTTCAGAGCCTTCTCCTCCTAGAAATGCAGCCAACTTCACAGCTTTTGCAACTGCCGAGTTATGGACTTCGTCAGGAGCGAATCCCTTATAGTCGTAGATGACTTCGGGCCACAATTTCTTCCAGCTGGCATTGATTGTGGCCGGCTTCATCTCTTTGATTGCATTTTGAATATTTTGAAGGCATGTAGCAATCGTGTAGTTACTCCAGTAAGTCTTCAGTGAAAGTTCTTTGTCCGAATCCATGGATTCAACCAGGTTCGCCAGGGCATTTCGTGTGTAGAGGGCCTTGAACATATGAATAACACCTTGATCCATAGGATGAATCAGTGATGTCGTATTCGGTGGCAGGAACTCTACTTGAACACCGTCATATTCGAGATCAGTTGCGTGGCCACCAGCATTATCTCAAAAGAAGGACTTTAAATTCAATGCCCTTTTCCGCAAAATAAATTTTGACCTGAGGGATAAAGCATTGGTGAAACCAGTCTGATGTGAGGCTTTTCGTGATCCAGGCCTTAGGGTTATGCATCCAATATACTGGCAGCAGATTCTTATTCTTATTCTTCAAAGCCCTAGGGTTCTTAAACTTGTAGATAAGCCCGGGCTTTAACATGAAGCCCACAGCATTCCCGCACATGATGAGGGTAACGTGGTCTTTGTGCGCTTTAAATCCCTGGGCTTTAGTTTCTTCCTTGAAGATAAAAGTGCGAGACGGCATTCTCTTCCAAAACAATCCAGTCTCATCCATGTTAAACACTTGCTCAGGAGCATATTCACCTTCCTCGATAATTTTCTTGAAGTCGTTTTTCACGTAATCTTCAGCTGCAGCTGTATCTGCAGAGGCAGCATCGCCATAAACCGAAACGCTCTTTAGGCCTTAGCGTTTTTGAAATTTGGCGAACCATCCCTTGCTTGCCACGAACGATTGTTTTCTCGGTGGAGAATCGCTGGAGGGTCCTGGTTGTGGGTCGTCGATATCTTCTTCTCTCTCCTCCTCTTCAGGGTCACCACTGTCGTCGTCGGGTTCGTTTGCAGCGAATGTCTCGTACAGCTTCTTCGCCTTTGTTTGTATGATATTGGTGTCTACGCTGATGTTCTTCTTTCTGCAATCAGCAATCCACAGGGCCAAAGTAGATTCCATCCGCACTATTATCTTATTGCGGGGTGTTATGACCCTCTTCGCTGTTTTACTAAATGAAATAGTCGCAGTTTTCCAGATATTTTGCCTCGTCCTTTTTGATGTATCGAACAGTAGATTCATTGAGGCCAGAATGGCCGCTGACATCCGCGAACCCTCTTCCTTCCTTTAGCATACCTAACAGTTTTACCTTTTCTGCTATGGTCAACATCTTCCTTTGCCGCTTAGGCTTACTACCAGAAGCCTTAGAAGATAAAGGATGCTTGGGAGGCATTGCAGAGGTTGAAAAACGAGAGTAAAAAAAATGACAAGCACAACGTATTAAAAAGCACAACGCTAACAGGACATGCGTGAGTTAGACTGAACGGGTGAGGTGATACAATGGAAGACGCTGGGAGAATGAAGTTTCAATCAAAAAGCCAATCAGACCCCATGATACAGAACATACAGAAAAACAATTTATGATTCATCGTCTCCCACCCATTCAGCCAATAGCATCCCATGAACTATCTCACATAAGTGCAAGCCTTTGCATTTCCAAAGATGCCAGTACAGTGTACGCTATCATACAGTATTTTACATGGTGCAATACTGTAAGTTATATGTTTAAATTTGTTTTTTACTATTTTCTACTGTTTTATTATTCTTAGTATGAAATACTTTTTTTTTATTAATAAAATAATGAAAATACTGGAAGTTTTAATATGTACTAGTTCACGTAGGTGCGACCCTTTTCGTTTTCCGAAACGCTGATACCTGTATCGTATTTTACATGGTGCAATACTGTGAGTTATATGTTTAAATTTATGTTTTTTTACTGTGTTTTACTTTTTTATTATTCTTAGGCTAGGAAATAAATTTTTTTTATCAATAAAACAATCAAAATACTGCAAATTTTAATATGTGCTAACGGACGTAGGTGCGACTCTTTGCGTTTTCCGAAACGCCAATACCGGTATCATACTTTCTATGGTGCAGAGATACATGTTTAAATTTGTTTTTTTTTTACTATTTCTTACTGTTTTATTATTCTTAGGCTGGGAAGTACATTTTTTATCAATAAAATAATGAAATTTTTTTTTTTTCAATAAAATAATGAAAGTACTGAAAATATAAATTTTTTACTATTTTAATATTCTCGCATATACCCAGAAAAAAAAGAAAAAAAGCTCACACAAAAAACCGCGATGCGCTGAATTCGTGATAGGTGAGCCACGATATAGGGAGAGAATGCTCTATATATATATATATATATATATATATATATATATATATATATATATATATATATATATATATATATATATATATATATATATATATATATATATATATATATATATATATATATATATATATATATATATATATATATATATATATATATATATACAGCATATATTTATTATTATTATTATTTTTTTGCAAACAGGACGTAGAACCTAATTCTCCGGCTGACATTGCTGGGCTACAGTCTCACACAGACTACATAATCGGTGCAGATTCAGTGCTACACGAAAGCGAGGATCTGTTTTCGTTGATAGAGGCACATGAAGGCCGACCTCTTAAACTGTACGTGTACAACATGGATACCGATTCCTGCCGAGAAGTTACTGTCACCCCCGATTCACAGTGGGGGGGCTCTGGGAGGTAAAGTTAATATTTGCTTGTGGATATGTTGCATGTCGATATTAAATTATTCCCATGTTTTCCATGTCCTATTTTTTGTACTGTAGTTTTAAGGTCTTTTTCATAGATATCATAATAAAGATCAGTTTTATGTCACAGACTCTCTTTCTACTCAAGGGCTAGGAAGCCTTCTTGAGAAGGACTTTGGGTTTGTCTGGTGTGATCATTACCCCGAGTGAATACCATTTCTAACTTCAGACCGTGGCAGCCCGCTAACCCTCGGCCTGACAACTCAAAGTCGCAAGCGCAACCACCATGCCATGGCAACCACCAATAGCTAGTATAATAATAACATATTTATTTTATCTTAACCTTGTGGACGTTCAGCTATTGATGGCTGATTTTGACTCATTTTATCAACTTGTTTCTGGTTTTCGGAGACATTCACAATATTATTGAAGATAGTTACTAAAAGTTAAGATTTTTTTTTTTTTTTTTTTTTTTTTTTTGGGTGACACCAGGGCGGGCCAAAAAATATAAATCTACCCTCATCGGGCCTGGGCACGAAGAAAATGTAGAGAGAAACAGATAGGGAGTATTGCGACTTGTCAGATATGAAGGGATAATAAAAGATGTGTAACAAATATCCAAGAATATTCGGTGTTGATGTAGGCATAAAAAGAAAACTGTAACTGAAGGAAGATTGTGCATGTTATTATGCAAGATATTACCACAGAATCATTTTACTGTGAATCCATATCTTTGTTTTAAGCAGCAGTCTCTCTTAAATTGATACACAACGTAACTTGTCTTCTTTCTTGTATATAATGTTTATTATGAATCTTTTGCCTTCTTGCGGCTTTTACTATCATGTACTCTCCAATCCCTTCATATAATATTATTATTATTATTATTATTATTATTATTATTTTTATTTTTATTTTTATTTTTATTTTGGTGGTGGGAGGAGTTGTGGCAACCCTTTATCCCCAAGAATCTAAGAGAAGTGACTGAAGTGTTTCTTGGTTTGTGGTGAATGTATTCATTAGCTCAGCCACCCCCTTACAAGGGGGAATGGGGGCCATTGTATATTTTGTCATTATTATTGTTGTTATTACTGTTATTATTACTAAGATAATAATAGTCGACAATAATATTAATATTCTATTTGCTTCTTAAAATAAGGATCTTTTGCTGTCTTCATGCGCCAGCTACATTAGCTGCATATTTTTCTCTGAAAACCAAATATGATAAAGTCTAAATAGAAAAACACTGAAGGATGTAAAAAGCTCTTTAGTGTCAAAGTAAAAGCAATCAATTATTGCAAATCAAATTTCTTATTAAGCAATCCTCGAGAGTTCCATAGAACTGCCAAATGAGCTGATATACTGTATACAGTATAGCGCGAATGAGTTCATTGACTTATTGAAGCTGCATTACTCCTTGATTTAATATCCTTGTTTGGAGTTCTCCACCTGTTTATTCAACTTCAGCTGGTTAATGAAACCAATGAAACTCCCGATTTTAAGAAGCAAACATAGCATTTATATTATTGTTGACTTTTGTTTTCTCCAAATATCATGTCAATTGTAGGGAGAGGGGCAAGAATACTTCCTTTGCGTTCCCCTGCATGTTGTAAAATTTGAATAAATGGGGCATTTTGAGAGGATGGGAATCCCCTCCATATTATTTTTTACCACATAGAATCAAGATATTTTGCTTTGTCTCGGCTACCCCCTTATAAGGGGGTATTTGACTTTGGTATATAGATAGATTATTATTATTACAGGGTTTCCTCTATTTACGATGTCCTTGAATTACGATGTTTCGTGGTTAAAACGCATCTCCCATAATTTATTTTGCTTCTTTTTGATCATTTTTGGCCTGTATTTTGTCTCCCAAGCATAAAGCAGACTCTTCTGATGACAATGCTTTGAAGGAAAACCATTGCCACAGAAGTAAAATTAGAGATAGTGCAATTCATAGTAATAGGAGAATCTTTACTACTACAAAAACATAGGTGCTTGTTTAGATGTTTTCCGACTAACTAAAATTCGGGTTACATCACGTTTCAGGAACGGAACTCTGACGTAAGTTGAGGACCCCCTGTTTTATTATTATTGTTTAAAATTGGATAGTCTGTTACTGTTTAGACTGTAATGAGGTTTCCTTATAAGAAATATTTGTTTCTATATTGGTTTGTGTCTTAAAAGTTTTTAATGCATGCCATTATAGATAACCAGATATGTTCTCTGTCACTGGTAACCTTTTTTAGGAATTTTCATTCGGTACAGTACTGTCTCTACGTGTCGTAATTTTTTTCTCTTATAGACATCTAAGTTCATTATTTTTATTATCATTTTATATGCATCTCTATCCTCAGTCTGGGCTGCGGTATCGGGTATGGGTATCTTCACCGAATACCAACTCAGAGAACGGATTCGATAATAGAAACAACAAAAATGCCTTCAAAAGAAATGCCTTCATCTTCTGAACCATTATTACAAGTGAGTATTTCATATGAGAGAACTGCTGCAGTGTGGTTGTCAACGTACTCGACTGCGGTGTTAGTAGACCCGTGATCGAGACTGCCTTGGAACATTTGGATTGTGGCATCCAGTCTTAATTCCCCAGCCATAATTTCTCAAGGATCAGTTGTGGGATTGATCCCACTGACTGGCTGAAGTGCCTACCTTGGAGTGGAAACTATTTTTAATACAAATGAAAACGAAGAAATAGACTAAATTGCATTCTCAAATCAACTGATTAATACAATCTTACATTTAGTATGCGCGAATTTGTTAATGTCTTTAGGATGAAAATAGTTAAGTAAGGTACTAATTAAAAATAGATTAGCAGTATTTCAATGCAACTTGGTTTCCTAGATTAGAAATGGAGTAAAAAAATAGATGTTTTCACACATATTGACGTGCTATATTAGTCTAGATTGTTGTTGTTGATCCGTTATCAAGTAAGTGTCAAATTTAGTTGATAATAACTTATTCGAGAAATGCATTATAAGAATGATAGGAACAACTTAGACAAACAAAGATGTTTTGTGAGGATGATAGGCATATACTGTAATGTATGTTAGTTTGTGTAAGCTATCGTGTTTGCTAATAATGTCATGACTGCCGCCATATTTACGAATGACATCAGGACGGTATGTTTACATGGGTCAGTTGGGCGGAGAGAGTGGTTAGAGGACTGAGAGATGCAGTTAAGACTTGAGCTAAGGAACGACTGTAAAGTAGACTGAAGTTAATTTTAGATATAATAACATGCTGGTGTATTGGAGTCAGGTTGGATTACTTGGAGTAGGATTATTGGTGGGTCTAGGCAGATTATGCTGGTGAGTAAACCTTTATTAACACTGTAGACAGACATAGATAAGATATAACCGAGGAGAAAGGAATTAGACATATAACTGAGCAAAGACAATTGTAAAGCGAGGTATGCTTCAAGCAGTGATACCAAATTTTGCAACTATCATGTTGGAGATAAATTCGGATGAGTACAGTATATCTGCAGTGATCTTAGACTATTAGTGAAGTGTGACTTAGAGTACACAAAAGTTTCTCGATGTTCATAAGATTACTGTATAAGGCCTTGTCTTGGCTCATTTTAAAACTTGCTACACAGTTTAGTGGCATGTTTTAGAAATATATTGAACATACAAAAACACTAACAAATTTTTAGAGATTTGCTGGAATTTTGGCAGGGAGGGAGAGATAGGAAGTTGAAGTTGAGCTAAGTAAAGAATGAGTTCAAACTTGGTAAGCATAATGAAAATTCTGATCCATTAATGATTACATCGGGCACAGCCTTCCCTAACTATATCATATTCTTCGTATGAGAGGCAGTAATTTTGTATCTTTATATTGTTGTATAACTAAATGAAGGTATGTAGTACCATTTAATCCTTGTGTCATGCATATGCCTTGATACTGACTTTCTCTGCATCTCTTGAAGGTGGCTACAGGCTCTAGCGTGGATAACATTACTGCGAGCGTGGCTGGAATGAAAATTGGAGAAGCCGCATCTGCGAACGTTTCTGCAACAGCCACCACACCTCCTACAATTTATTCCATAGCTGCTGATGCGCAGTCATCTCCCACTGCTATTGCTGCTACTACAGCAGCAATACCTCCTGCCTCGGCAGCTGTTCCTGGAATCCCTCCACCTACGGCATATATTCCGTCGACAGTCCCACCCCCTACTGATTTGCCAGCGAGCTTCACGGCTCCCTCGAGCTTTTATCCGTCGGTTGCGACTGATGCCACAACGGCAGTGGCTTCAAGTCCATCGCCTTCTCTGCCGGATACCACTCATTCCTTTTCGAGTATTCCTCAAGTACAAGCGATGGTACCATTACCGGCACAGTTCCAGGCTCCTATGCATTCCTCTATGCAACCTACTCCTCAGATTTCGACTCATTCACTTGTTCCATCATCAGTACCAATGTTCAATCCAGCTACTATGCCACTCTCTAGTGCACCAATTCCTGAACCCAACCCTCTGAACATGGGTGCAGCTCCCACTATCCCTGTTTCAAGTACACTACCACAGTCTGTGGGTGGTAATCAGCCACCCTTGACAGCAAGTAGTGCAGCACCAGGACAACCTCTTCCCTACTTTACATCTTCTGTTGTACCTCCTCCGACTTTTGCAGGTAAGTTTTGTACTGTAAAGTACAGAGATGCGATTATTTTGTCTAATGCAGTAACATTGCAATAGCAAAATTAACTCATAATGCACTCACTGTCATTAATGCCGTTGATTTATGCTGGTCTTTTGTTGTAGTTTTATTAGGTTTTCCTATATTTACTGTGAGATTTATTACTCCAGAATGTGGGCTGATATAATTATCTCTTACAGCTACACCCTCTATGCCTTCTATCCCTGGTATGCCAGTGACAACCCCTATCAGCTTGCCCGGTATGCCCCCTATTACAGGTAAGCGAAGAGTTTGTGTTGGTGTCAGGAAAGAATCCCCCTATGAAATGTTAGGTTTTGTTAGGCTATATGAGAATAGGTTAGGTTAAGTTTACGTTTAAGGGGATTCTTTTGCTAGGGCATTTTTTCTTTGAAGCGTTTTTCTCAGCAGCTTATTTTTATTACTTTCAGTAATATCATTGGTCCTTTGTCTTCTTTTGCCTTCTTCCATTAATAGTTGCCATTGTGGATCAGTCGTCTCCATAACTCCCTATCCCATATCACCATTTTTTTTTTTTTTTTATGGGACCCCTTTTGTGTTTTCATGTTTCCATTTTATAATGCAGTGTTTTTTATTATATTTTCTTATTGTTTTTCTTGAGATTTTGCATATTATCTTTAATCCCTCAGCTCCAGCCTGTCTATGTTCACCCCCTTTCGAATGGGGATTAATAGTGACACTAAAATTGACAAATAACTCACTCACTTTAATGATGTAGGGGCCACGTTAGCTCAGTTGCAAGAGCGCTCGACTCAGGAAGTGCCAAACTCTCATTCGATCCCACCCCAGGGAATTAGGAAGGACATCCAGCTTTAATACCCCAGCTCCAGCCTGTCTGTGTCCTCTCCCATTTAATAGTTTGGTAAATAATGGTGATGATTGTGGTCACTGAGGCAAAGTGGTAGCACTTGTGACTTTGATTCGTCAGTCTCGAGTTTGCTGCCCAACACGGACTGAGGTTTGAAAGGGCATTCGCTGAGAGTAATTTTCACACCTGCCAAAACTAAATTCCTTTGCAAAATGGCACCGTCTTAGTCCTCAGTAGAATAGGGAGTCCGTGATGTAAAACCGATCACAAATAATGGTGATGTTTATGTATTTTGGAATTTGCAGTTAGTGCCACTCTACCTCCGGAATCATTCCAAGGTATTCCTAGCACTGCTCAGCCAACCTCACAACCTCAGCCAGTTCAGTAGCAACCTGCGGTTTTGATATGCACACTGGAGCTCATTTCATGAAAAATATATTCGCCATTTGTTACGTCTACGTATTTTAGGGTTTAATATTGAAGGCTTACTCCAAATCAGATTGATGTTCTCTTAATGACTTTCATAGATCTCTTTCTTATCTAAAATTAGAGGATTTGAATTTTTAACTCTCTTCTTGTTTAGTAGAATAATGATAACCATTTCCTTTTGAGATAAGTTTTTTTTAGATTAACTATGTTGCTAGCCCATATTTGGTTATGTAATTTGGTTGCACGTACCCATATGATTGTAAGAAAGTAATATATTGTTTACCATATTAAACTATTAAAACAATTGGAATATTTGTATTGGTATGTACACCGTAGGATAAAAACGTTTTTTTGCTATACTCGTAATGTTGGTATTGGTCTTTGTTGTATGTACAATACCTGTATGGGAGACATATGATGCTCAGCTCATATCCAAAATTTACTTGAAATCTTCATAAGTCATTATAAAATTTAAGTACCAATAGTGAGTTAATATAACGTATTGGTTTTTGAAGGAGTATTATGATTATTCCTTGAGTGTTTTAACATGGTTTTGAGGTATTGTGCTGGTTAAGAATAGATAGTTATGGATGTTAAATCCAGATAAAATAAAAATTTGTTTTAATGTTTCCAGGCTAGTAATGATGATTTAGAGAAGTTGAATATGAAATGAGAATATTTCCGTAATTAATAGCCTAATATTATGCCACAGCTTTGTGCTTCAGTGGAGATTGTCAGACTCAGGTAACAGGAAGATGATAATGGTTTCAAGTCTTTTTGCTCTACGGATCTCTAGGGGTTGTCACGACGATATACAATTTGTACATTAGTTGTGAAAGGGAATTCGTTTTTTATTTGTTGCCCTTTTTTTCCCTCCTCTTCCCCCCTACTGATTTTAGGAGTGGAAGGCAATATCGGGAGAGAAGATACCTCACTTGTATGCCCAGCCTGTTGTAAGAAGCAACTAAAAGGGGTAGGGATATTGGGGGCTAACAATCCATTTTCCGAAATTTTTTGTCTTGCCAGAAAGCATTGACTGGGAGCATGGATGGAAAGGATATGTTGAAGCTTTGCTTAAACAAGGAGTGCCCCCGTGGCAGAGTGTTAACACTTGTTACATTGATTTATCAAGTCATGGCTTGGCTGCTTGCCATGGTCTGAGATTAGAAAGGGCAATCACACCAGCCAAAACCAGAGTCCTTTGCAGGAAGGCAGCATCCTAGCCCTTAGTAGAAAATGGAGTCTGTGATGTAAAACCGCTCACAGCATGCCTATCCTCTCCTCTACTCGCATTCCCCCCCCCCCCAGAAAAAAAATTCCATCCTTATTAGCTTTTTCATACAGCATGGAATAAGGTGTGGAATTCTCTATTACCCCATCTCTTAGTGCCCTTTTGACACTAAGCTAACCTAATGAACCTAGCCAAGACAGTTTAGTACCAAAAGGGCCATACCAAAACTGTTTAGGGCCAAATGGGCGGCACCAAATAGGCCCATTCCGCCTCTGGGAATATTGATTTTAGTTGATTTCTACAATATATGGGGAATTTAGGGATGCAAATAAGCCTCATTACCATGATCATCTCTTTTGGGTGCATTCTGCAACATACAGAGAGTACGAAGGTGGAATCATGCTTCTAACCGCATTCAGAGATGTGCGAGTAATTTCTTCTTCTCCCAGTGCCATGATCACATCCCTTTCAGTTGATTTCTACACCACATGGCAAATACTAATACAGAATTAATCTCCATCACTACTACAGCAAACTGATGGGGAATATCAAATAGTCCTGTATGTAAGAAATTATTTGTTCAGAATTTGAGATACCAATAGCAGCTTTCGAATGATAGCAATGTATCACGTGACAACTATCTATCACAAATAATATGTATTGAAACGCGAATTAAATTTAACATCACTTTTATTAACAATTTAAATTTTATTAACATAACAAATATGGCACAAAAAAGATTGACTTCTCTACAAAATATTTACATCTCCAATTGTGATTTATTGTCTTAAAATTTAAACAAATTCATAAATAAATATGAAAAACAACAAGTTAAGAGGATTTTACATTACTTAGCTGTCGTCTAAAAAGTATATATACATTTTAAAATATTCAACAGTACTTAAATTTATCTGTAACATGCTAATATATAAAATATTATTGCAACTGAATATTTGGCAGATGTACTAAAGACAGTAAAGTTATCTACTTTGATATATATATATATATTACTTTTGCTAGTACAATGGTATACAGTATTTAACACTCCTGATTCTTCTTTAACACTTTGGTATTGCAGGGTTGCCATACCAGGATGGATATCTTGTTAAGTACAATGGTATACATTATCTAACACTCGGTTTCAGTTATTACGTCATGAGGTCTTGCTTCTGACTCGTTTTTAACACTTGGAACTTGCAGGGTTGCCATAGCAGGATGGATATCTTGAGGATTAGTATTTAAGTCTCTCTGTCTCTCAATTTTCTCAGAACTTGGAGTCAGAGTCCCCGTAGGTGTAATAGGATGTGAGGACCTGGGAGTTAGCCATCCGCCAGCAATGGGTAAAGCACTGGAAGAGGCCCACTGGTTGTGTAATTCTCTCTGCAAAGAAAATCGACGAGTACCTGGGCTACCGGGCTGTGACGTTGCTAGTCGCTTACCATCGCTGCATATTAGAGATACATGAAGATTAGTGGGGGATATCAGACGGGGAGATGACCCCGGTACGGACAACCTTTCTGAAGTGTTTTTGTCAATACTTGTGGTGCTATGTCGTTTTCGAAGTTCAGACACTTTGGTTCCCTTTCTTCCACCTTTAGTGGGACTACCCCCTTCTTCGGTGTCAGAACACTCTGTTCTTATTGAACAGAGGTCTTCCAACGAGACAGCTAAATTTTCCGAGTCTCGATGCATTCTCCTTTGAATCAGACCTTCCATTAGCTGATAATCTGCTTCTTCTGCATCGCGAAGAGGATTAGAACTAATTGTGATAGAAATACCGGCCGATTCCGAGTAATATCGACGTCGCATTTCGGGAGCACCTCTTCTTCCATAACTGAAGAGAGGTGATGTAGGAGGCGATAATCTCGCCATACAGACAGTTTCTAATTCATCCGCAAGGCTCGTGTATTCACTGGTAAAAGTAAATATAGGTGGAGGAGAAGAAGGCGGGATTACTTGTATTCTAGGTCTACTAGAACTGGAGGAGAGACTCCTTTCATATTTAGGAATGCCATGTGCAGTATGTACACCTTCATTAGGAGCTGACACAGACCGAAGATACCGGACTTCATTTTCGTCTTCAGTGTCTAGGTGTCTCTCAACCGCATCTCCAGAATCTGAGTCCTCACAAGGAAGATGTGATTCCACAAAGCAGACCCTAGAAGGACTGAAAGGTTTATTATCTTCTGATCCCTTTCTGGAAGATTTACGAATACTGCTCTTCCTTCCACCCGACAATTTGCGTTCTCTTGAAGCACGCCCGAGCGAACTTCCGGATTCGGAATCCAGTCTCGTTTTAGACGGACGTGATGTGCTTTTGGATACTCTCGAAGTATTGGATGCTGCATTGGCTCCAGCCTCGAACACCTCCGAGTGACGCGCAGGTAGTGAAGACTTCAAAGACTTCTCCATTTCCAATTCGAAGGAGCTCTGCTTATGTGATTTATGACTACCAGTCTCGTGTTCTGCATCGCTTGTATCGCTGACTTCTTTTTCACTTGTCTCTGGGTCAGGCTCCGGTCGTTTCTGCATTTGTCTGGCAGTTTCCTCTAACAGCTGATGGAGACTAGATTGAGAAAGTGACCTTGGACTATCACCATCAGATCTGGGCGAAGCAGAACCCGAACGAGAACGCACTTTCCTTCCGACATGACTCAGCATAAACCGATGCACAACAGCATAACTGTTCTTAGTTTGTTCAACTGTATCTTCCAATCGCTTCATATGGAAATCCAAGTTATTGAAGGAGCTCATGGCAGCTATAAATTTGTTCTGCATATCCTCAATTTTCTGTAGCATTCCCTCCGTTCTTTCTGACATCATCCGTACTCGTTCCTGCAAATGAAATGTTTGTATTTAAATGTTTAATAAAATTGTCATAAGGAATATTTACTACTTTATTGTAGATGCATTTTATGCATATTTAGACTGTTCCTATCCCATAATATGAAGTATTAGATTCATAAAACTTATCTATAGATATAAAAAAACATCATTATATATATAAGATATATATTTTACAATACTGTATATCGTTATTTATTCCGGGTGCATAACTTCCATGTACTGACAAAATTTATTTATATACATCTTTTGCATATGACCCTTCGTTCCACCTTAAGTAATAGTGGTACCAAAATGAACACTAAAAATTAATGTAATCATCAAGAGGATGCATGTACTTATCCATATTTCTGATAATGCTCATTCATTCACACTTATTCCGAGGGTTCGCGCCCCGTCACGGTCTGAGGTTAGCAAAGGCATGCACTCAGCGTAAGGATTACATCTGCCGAAACAAGTCCTTCGCAAGAAGGCAACCATCCTAGCCCTTGGTAGATAAGGGAGTCCGTGACGTAAAACCGGAACATTCACACTTATTCCTCAGCAAATTCCTAAACCAGGCTACAGGTTTTTCCAAGTTATCCTATCCCATCGTATGGAAGTTGTCTATCGTAAATGTTTTATTAAGGTAAATTATTTATTTTTCGGCATCAAGCGGCATGTCAGACGAGCAGGGAAGAGAAGAGTGCAGGATATAGAAATGGGTGGAGAGAGACTGTGATTTGGTGACACCAATCAAAGAGATTTTTCCGCATTTGCCAGGTGCTCTAAGCTGGGATGAGTGGGTGTGGGAAAGTAAACCAGCTACTAATGTTTGAGTCCCATAACTAAAGGGCTTTACACGGCTTCACTGTCGACGACCCAAGCAGTGTGAAGGGGGGGGGAATTATAGTACTGTATTCATTAATCTCCAAAGAACTAAGATGGAAGGTATGGGGTGGCTGGGTGTGCACTTTGACTTAACTTCCCTCTTCACAAGGCATATAAATTAGCTCAATGATAACGAGAATTTAGTAAGAAATAGAAAAAAATTAAATAAGAGAATTGCAAATGCACAGCAGCCGTTATCTTAAAATAAGTCTGAAAGAAGATTAAGTTTTCCTTCAGTTGCGGTTCTTTGATATGCCCGCATCGAAACTGAAAAATCTGGAGTATTAGTTTTGCAACTCTTATTACCTCTTCACACCTGACAAGACACAACACTCCCCAACAGTTTCTATTTGCTTCGATTTTCTTGGTGCCAAGGCCCACATCATCATTATGTAAAATCATGATTAAACCAAACTTATTGTATAAAACCGAGTATCACACTATTAAAACTATAATTATAGTTTAAAAAAAGTTTCCACTCCCAGGAAAGTCTTTCAGCCTGTCAATGGGATCAACCTGCCAACTGATCCTTGAGAAAGTGTGGCTCTGTGGAATTAAGAATGGATGCCACAGTCCTATTGTCTCACGGTGGTCTCGATCGCGGGTCTAGCAACTCCGCAGTCGAGTACGCTAATCACTACACCACTGTGTTTCCCTGCAGTCACTTACCTCGGTGCTCATTTGTTCCTTCTGTTCTTTTTCTCTGTTATAGCCGTCCATGCATTCTTCTTCAAAATCATGAACTCGTTCTAAACTCTCGCCATCTAAAAATAGCTTAAGTCCGTTATCGTAAAAGAACGGCTTTCCTTTCCACCGCCTATATACATATTTGATGACGCGATGAATATGTGAGAAAATAATAAGCGGAGGAGGGAAGACGGGTTTACTCTCAAATTCCATCACGACCTGAGAAGACAAAATAGATATCAAGCTTTGCTTTAAGACAGACCATATTTTAAGTATTACTAAAAAACTTTGTATTACTTCTACATTATAGGTACAGTAATACTAAAAAACTTAGTTTTGCTTTTATACAAACTAGATTCTAAGTATTACTTAAAAAACATAGCAATTCCATTTTAGCTTATTAAAACCATGCTTTGTTTATTTACTTAAATGATGCCAAGAATATATTGATTCCCAAATTTAAAATGATGTAAAGGGACGGTTGAAAAAATAAGCATGTTCTGCAGTACAGATATAGGTACTAATACAAATTTTTTGCAGTCAGAAAATAGGTAAGTATAAATTAGACTATATGTTAATTTTAAATCAAGAATGCTGTCATGTTCCTCCATAGTGAGTGAGAAGTATATTGTACTTTCATATATTGGAGAAGATGTTATTTTCTATTAGTGCCACAGAATTACCAATAGGGAAAGGAAGTCTACTCAGGGTATGTTGGAATCTAATCCAGCATCATATGGTTAAATATATTAAAAAAATATTACAAAATATGTGAGCTATATGAAATCTAAGAAATTATCTTTCATCACTAAACCAATATAAAGTTGGCCATCGCGACCGAGGGGTAATGCTCGTGACTTTGATTCATCGGGTGGGTACCAGGGCTACCACGGTCTGAAGTTAGATAGGGCATTCCCTCGGGGTAACATTTGTACTTGCCAAAAACCAAAGTCCTTGACAAGAGGGCACCATCCTAGCCCATAGCAGAAAAAGGAGTCTGTTACATAAAATCAATCACTGAGCTTTATAAAGTATCTTAATTACCTACACGTACCTGAAATCTCTGAAACATCCACACCTGATGAGATATGGCATTCACTGAGACAAATATATTGTTGAATACAGCAATCAGTAGGTTGATGAGTAGAATATTGGCCACTAGTAAGTACATGGACATCACTGTGGGGGTGACCCATCGACCCGGATGGCAAGGGATTTCACCTTCTCCTCCACAATCTGGGTCTATGTCTCCTGCAAACACTTCACCGTACAGCATGAAGTATGGCTGTAAAGAGGACATAAACGTAAATGTAGGTACACTGATACATACATAGAAACATATACATATTAAATATATGTGTACATAAATGCACAAATACTGCAGGAAACATGATAAGGTTTCTTAACCCTTTACCAGCGAAGGTATCACATATGGACATATTCTTTCATGACATAACACCCGAACATACCACATACGGGCATGAATGATTTCAATTTAGTGTGCCATTTCCCCTGGTGGTAGAAAAGTGGAAATCGATGTCTGGTAACTGTTGCAGTCTTGCCATACATGAGTCAGTGTTTTATCAAGCTGAGGGACTCTGAAGAAGTCCGTAATCCTTATGATGTCAAGGGTGACAGTACGGAATTTTTGCTCTGAGGAACGGCAGAAACTCCTCCCCCGGCACTGAGGTGTAATTAGTTTTGAGGATAGCTCACAGGGAAAGGGTTCTTAATCCATATAGGAGCCAAATATCTACAGCAAAAGCACCAGATACAGCCATAGGAATTATAGATAAAAACTAATTTAATTAATGGAAATCTTACGTCTCTAGCAACTGCCAATTCTATCTCCTGATATAATTTTTTTTTATGGTTCACTATTGGCCCCATTTGGGGGTGAATACAGATAGACTGAAGATGGGGTATTAATGCTGGATGCCCTTCTTATCCCCGCCATGGGCTTGAATGCAGGGCCATCAGCTCCCATGTCGAGCATGCTACTGGTTACGTTATGGTGGCTCCGAATTCTGTCATCCAAGTAATATATTAATTAAATATCTATAGAATATCTTACCTGATAGAATATATGTCTAGCCAATCGCCAATGTGGTTCCTCGTTTGGAAACAGAATACTTTGGCGACAAACACCAAACGCCATGAGGACCACCAGCAAGAGAACTACAAAATATGCCATATTCTTGATCATTTTCCCCATCATCATTACCAAAGGTCCCAAATACTTGTTAGCCGACAATATCTCCAATACTCTCAAATACCTATAAAGGAAATTCAAACGATAAATTTTTCACAGGAAAGGGCAAAAGAGTAATTCCTAAGTTCCCCTGTGTGTCATAAATGCCGACTAAATGAAGCAGAGTGAAGGACATGAGAATCCCCTCCCATGTATTTTCTTCTTGCAAAGAGTCAAAGTATTTTGATTTGACTTAGCCACCCCAATTATAAGGGAGAATAAGGCTCTTGTATATAGATAGAATTTAAATAATAATGAGCATTATATAACATTCACTTGGGAACTGCTTAATGTATATTTGAAACTTGGTAAAACTGCTTAATGTATATTTGAAACTTGGTATAAAGTTGGAAAATATCAAGGTAAAGTAAAATTTGACAGATATTAATACATTTTTTTTTTTGAGTAACGTACCAGTAAACAATATCAACGCAGTAAATGACTCTCCCGGCCTGCATGGTCGGGGTTTGCAATCTCAGCACAAGACCAATCAAAAATAAAACTGTGAATAACAGGTCAAATACATTCCATAATTTGTCAGACCACACAGCAATTTTTAATCTGCAGAGAAAAATGCATAAAAATTATAAAGCAATACATGCAAAAACTATGAAATTCAATTCTTTTTCACATTAAATATTGTGGAAATATTTATTCTTGGACTACAGAACAAAAAGATAAAGGTTTTAACGTTGTGGCAGCCTCTTTAAAGAAATTATAAATTGGAGGAAAGTTTAATTGCTAAAAAAAAAAAAAAAAAAAAAGTTCTGTTCTGTACTATAGCTCTAACAAGATGAATAGGTGTTAGCTACAAAGGCAGAGTGAAACAACGGAGTGCTGAGATTTTTCAGACTGTATTTTGGTCCATCTTCAGATCTCTGGAGATGGACAAAAATAGTCTGAAAGATCTTTTCACTGTCGTTTCAATCTTCCTTCAAGGCTTTGTTTATTTATCTGTGTGACATGTATATATGTTTTTGTGGTATTTGGACAACTATGACACGAGTGTATATTTAAAAATCAAAGTAAGTTTTTGTACCAAATAGACATACTTTAATGCTGCAGGCTCAGTAGACAAGATTTCTCTTATCTTTTCAAAGAAGAGGGTAGATATGTACGCCACAACGTACCATTCAACCCACTCTGGATATTCAGGTAGTTTCACCAATACCATATACGTATACAGGCATAGGAACATTATATACGCCATCTGGTGAAATAGGATAGAAGTTTAATACAGTATTCAACATATGCTTTCAGCTACATAAAAATCATCTCTTGATTTATGTAATTTCGATACAAAGTGAAGTACTTTTAAGGTAAATGTCTGTATATATAAGGAGTTACATGGAATAAGACCCAAATTACTGCTTGTATTTACAAAATAAGGAGTTACATGGAATAAGACCCAAATTACTGCTTGTATATACAAAATAAGTACATTCAGTTTTGGTAAATAGCGAATATGGCATACAACTTAGATATGTATCACAGATATGTTCACAAATCTAAACGGGGCAGATGGAGGGGACTTGGAATCCCCTCTCCTGTATATTCTTCCTGCAAAGAGTCAGGATATTTTGCTCTGACTTGGCTACCCTCCTTATATGGGAGAATATGGCTCTTGTATATAAAGATGTATCACAACAAAATAACAGAAATTTTCTTACAGCAAGTTTTCCTACAATAAGATGTAATAAATAACAGGAGTACAGTACAAACACAGTAAACGTCTATATTATAGATTATAATACAGTTATATTATAGTTCATCTGAAATACTTACTGAATGAGCCCAAAACTTCGTTATTGGAGCATTATAAAATTCATAGAATTTGATTCTCGCTGGCAATTGTTTGGAATGCAAATC
>JAXCGZ010020812.1:0-12500 GCA_037179515.1 Halocaridina rubra | reverse complement strand
GTATTTTATGTGCCTTCAAAGCATGCTTGCCGAGTTTGCCCTTTTTATTCATGAGTGTCCATTTTATATGCTGAAACGTCCAGCAACCCTGATATTAACGGTAATTTGAGCCAGTGTTGCCAAAGTATGATCACAAAAAAGGTCAGACTCGCTTTAAAAAGGGTGAAAAAATGGGCAATCCAGGTCACCCTGTTTTGAAGTAGCTTGCAGTACTCAGACATAGTCCTAGGGTGACACCGAAACATACTCTTACATTAATTATGCAAATGTGTACTTTTGTTAATTTCTTTTAAGTGGTATCATACCTCTGGATCATGTTCTTTTCCGAGATCCATATTATCATCGTCACTATCCGTGTCGCTCTCTGACCCAGACGACCTTCCCTGATCGTCATACTGATGCTCCTCCCGAGTCTGAGGCATTGTTTTTAACTCTTCCCGGCTCCTGAATCCCAACACGGGAATTAGAGGTGGGAAAAGAAGGCTAAACATTACCTGAAAACAAAAATAAATGGTAAAAATTAATACGTCTAAAATATGGGTTCTGATCATACGTATTATAAAGAGTATATAACAGCTGCAAAGCATTCTTTAAGTACACAGACAGCTTTGGGCACATGAGCAATGTGAGACAATATAGAGCTACCAATCTTCGTAGAAAAGAAACAATATAGTTTAAACTGCACAATAAAATTAAAGCAAAATCATATCTTAATACATATCAATATTATGTTTGAAAATATTACTGCAATATAAATATATTCTGAGACAATATAGATAGCTACCAATCTATGCAGGAAAATATAATATAGATTGCTTTATACTATAAAATTAATATAGAATCATACCCTAATAAATCTAGTAAATGTCAGTATTATATCTGAAAATATTATTGACATATAAATATATTCTGACCTTGATGTTGGTGTTTTTTCTAGTTCTAAGACCACCTAACCACAAATCTGCCAGCAAAATCTGGCAACAAGGATGCGATAATAACGCTCGATGATTAACAGCGACTGCTAGAGACAGGCAAGTCTGTTTTGACCAATTCTTCAGTTCGTACGTTAGGAGCTGATGTGCTCGTTCATCATCCTGTTGATAGCAGTAATCCAACACTTGCAGAGCTAAAAATTTATATGAAATAAGATTTTCTTACCCCAGAATACTTTAGAGAAGGCGTGAAGTGGACTACGTGTGGTGAAGTCATATAGTCTGTTTGTTCAGTTGAAATAAATTTCATGGACTTATCTTGATATGTCATTTTTTTGGAAATTCTAATTTAAGACATGATCCCTATATTTAAATTCTTATTCAAACATAGGAATCACGTCCTCCAACATGGTATAACCATACAGCATAACCACTGGTTAATATATCTGATCCTATGGTGAATTTCATCACCAATAAAATAGATCATATCAAAATAAAGACCTGTAATTCTTTCTTCACAGTGGTGGGGAATAAAGAATTAATAGTCCTTTAATTCCATAAATACAAAAATAGGTATATAAAAGGGAAAACCCTGTCATAAGAAGAAATAATTCCATACTCTTATGCCCTGCATTTGTATGAAGTGACTAAAAGGGACTGGGAATTGAAGGCTTGGAAATTCACCCTCCTTAAATTTTAGGTTCTACCACAACACAGCTCACAAAGGATGCAACAATGGGCTGGAAATTTTTACATTCTTAATTAAGCTTTCTTGCAGCAGTTGTGGTCAATGGTGGTACAGCGAAATATGGCATTTCATTTGAATAAAAATCTGGTACTTTCTTATGTACAAAAACTCATAAATTTTAGCAATGCATATACATAAGAAATTTACCAAGCGATTCAAATTCTTTGGCGTAGCTCCTCAGTTCTTCATAAACTTCCGTCTCAAGGTCATCGTCCGCGGCTTCGTGCGCCAGTGCCTTGTACAACTTGGCTGCCACAAGTGCCTTGGCAATGGCCTCTTCTCCGTGTTGCCACATTAACATAGCCATTCCCTGTCTCTTTGTCAATACTGCCCAAACCTAAACGTTTAGACAGGGACAGTTACCATTTACTAGCTGAAAATATGACTCTGAGCTAAATTTGTAAATGTACTTATTGATCATTATCACAGGTATGTCCTGAATTCATATTACAGAGGCAGTGTACAAGTGTTTTTGCAGAAATTTGTATATCAATGCATCATGCTCAAACAACCAAGCTAATGAACCGTGAATGTCTTAGTGAGAGGGATAGTTACCATATACCAACACCGAAGATTTGTTTCGCTCATATTTATGATACGAAACTTGCAATGCGATAAGAAACATAAGAAATAAGAGTTGCTGATACACACTAACATTCAAGTATTCTAAGCTAATAATATACTGCAATTAATTACAAAATTAATAGAAAATATAAAAGACTGATATGGTAATACAAAAATTTGTATCTTTCTATACATTGTTTTAGAGTTCTTAATTTCACGCATATCATTACAAAAAAAGACAGAACTAGAAATGATATACTGTATACTGAATATGTGACTTTGAACTGAATTTGTAATTGTACTTACTGATAATTATTACAGATATGATTTGAATTCCTTTTACAGATGCTGTGCACGAGTGTTTTTACCAAAATTCAAATATCAATGTATCATCCTCAAAACACAAAGCTAATGAGCTGTGAATTTCTACATTGATTATATGAGAGAAAGAACTAATCAGATTATCCATACATACCAATAATTCACTAAAAGGATAGTCAAACTCATAATCTGAGTGGATGGCATCATGACTAGAATAAGATTTTGGAGAGCTGTGAGCATTTTTAAGTATATTTTTGCCTGCTTGGAAAATGCTGCTATTGTTGCGATGAAGGCGAGGAGATAACGACAGCGCATTTTCGTACAGAGAGCGGAACTTCCTCCGAGTATAGAGTGATCTGTGGACCACAAATGTGAAATGCATATCATTAAAGACTTTTGGCAAGAATATGTTTTGTTTACAATGTTTAAGAACTTTTACTTCTCTTTTTTACTTCATATGATCAATATTCAATATACATACATTCTTCTCTTTGTTTTTCTCTGCAAGATTAAGTCATTTACTTCAAAAATGTATGAAAAAGTCATATGACTAATAGGATGGAAAACATAACTATGAAAGGCTGAAAGAAACCAGTCATAACTTCAAAGGCATGTATTAAGCAGAATTGAATGTTGGGAGGGAAAACATATATTCATAAAAGATTAAAAGAAAGCAGTACATGATACATATATATATATATATATATATATATATATATATATATATATATATATATATATATATATATATATATATATATATATATATATATATATATATATATATATATATATATATATATATATGTATGTATGTATGTATGTATGTATGTATGTATGTATGTATGTATGTATGTATGTGATTACCTAATTGTGTTTACGGGAAAGAGCCCAAAGCTCGTATCTTCCCGTCTCCTCAGCGGTTCCATTTTATACTTAGTTATACTTATCATACATGTTCTTAAAACTATGGATTGAGATAGCATTAACTACCTCCTCGCTTAGCCAATTCCAATTATCAACTACTCTTACACTGAAAAACTATTTCCTTACATGCTGCAAAGAAGTTTTCTTACGAAGCTTCAAACTATGACCTCTAGTTCTAGAGCCAACCATATCAAAATATCGATCCCTCTCCACTCTATCATAACCATGAAGGAATTTAAAGACTGTCACCATATCCCCCCTCAATCTTCTAGCTTCGAGTGATGGTAAGTCTAATTACCTCAGCCTCTCATCATAACTGAGACTGCGTATTTCTGGCACCAGTTTCGTGGCATGTCTTTGAACTTTTTCAAGCTTAGCTATGTGCTTTTTCAAGTGTGGATTCCAAAAGGGGGCTGCATATTCGAGTTTTGGCCTCACATAGGTTACATAAATATTTCTGAACATTTCCTTGTCCATGTGCCAGAAGGCTACCCTTACATTTGATAAGAATGCATATGCTGCCCTTACTATGCCATTTATATGTATTTCTGGAGACACATCTGCCAGTATGTTTACTCCTAGATCTCTCTCATTTTCTGTCTCTTGAAGTTGTTTTCCAGCCACCGAGTAGTCAAGCTTGGGCCTTCTTGCACTTGTACCCATTCTCATTACCTTACATTTTGAAGTATTGAATTTCATTAGCCACTTTTCTGACCACTCATGCAGATTATTTAGATCCTCCTGAAGTTCTCTACCATTGTTCTCGATTTTAACTTTCTTCACAATCTGTGCATCATCTGCAAACATATTCATGAATGAATTTACACACTCTGGTAGGTCATTTACATATACAAGGAACAAAAAGTGGCCCTAAAACTGAACCCTGTGGAACTCCACTACTAACTCTTTTCCATTCAGACACTGAGTGTCTTACTCTAACCCTCTGTTCCCTTCCTTCTAAGTAAGCTTTTATCCATTCCAAAACAATTCCACCTATTCTAGCCATTGATTGCAGCTTCCTAATAAGTCTCCCATGTGGAACAGTGTCAAACGCTTTCTGGAAGTCTAGGAATATGCAATCTGCCCAGCCCTCTCTCTCCTGTAAGATTCGGCTTACCTCATCATAAAATTCTAATAAGTTTGTTACTGTTGATCTACCTTCTCTGAAGCCATGTTGCCTCACTGACAAAAAGTTGAAGGATTCCAAGTGAAGAGAGATATGTTTCCTTAGTAGTTTCTCCATAACTTTGCAAACTATGCTGGTCAAGGAAACTGGTCTATAGTTCAGAGCCGTATCCCTCCTTCCCTTTTTGAAGATAGGTATCACATTTGCTTGTTTCCAGCATCTTGGAATCTCCCCTGACTCCAGTGACTTTTTAAATATGATACTTATTGCCACTGATATTGAGTTTGCGCAATTTTTAAGCACATGAGGGGATATGTCCTCAGGACCTGTAGCTTTATGAACATCTAAATCCATCAGCGCTTTGCATACCTCTGTGGCTGTAAGGTTGATGTTCTCTAATACCGGCCCTTGAGCTTCTATCTCTGCAATCTGAGGGGGTGGGGTATTTTCTACTGTAAATACTGACTGAAACTCCTTGTTCAATTCTTTGCAGATCTCTTCATCCGTCTCAGTGATGCTTCCATCCGCTCTCTTTAGCCTTAAAACCTGTTCTTTTACCTTCAGTTTTCCTCTGATAAAGCTGTGGAAAAGCTTGGGATTTTCTTTAGCCTTCCTGGTGATGTCCCTCTCATAGTCTCTCTCTGCCTCTCTCCTTTTACTTAGGTAGTCATTTCTTGCTCTTTTGTAGGTTTGCCAGGCATTTATGCTTTTTCTCCTCCTATACCTTTCCCAGCATTTGTCTCTCCACTCCTTAGCTCTTTTACACCCATTATCGAACCATTTCTCTCTGGCATGAATCACACCTACTTTGGTGACAGGTATGCAGCAATCTACCATCTTCCCATATTTCTCACAAAAGATGTCATACATTTCTTGTACAGATTTGTTGTAAAATAAGGTTCTCCAGTCAATAACTGCAAAAAGCTCATTCATTTTTATGTAATCTCCTTTTGGATAGTTCCTCCTCATGTCCTCAGTGCCTCTACTCTCAGGCAGAATATCTTCGATGATATACTCCATCAACAACACACAGTGGTCACTCTTTCCAATTGGTGGTTAATACTCAATTTTTTCAATATCCAACACATTATCTGTGAATACTAGATCAAGTAGTGATGGCTCATCCCCACCCCTGGCCCTCGTTGGTTCCATTACATGTTGGTGTATGAAATTCCCTTGTACGCAATCTAGGAATCTTGCCCCAAATGAGTCCTCACCACTGTGTGGGTCAAGATTTATCCAATCTATCTCTTTATGATTAAAGTCTCCCATAATCAAAATCCTACATTTTCTTTCCCGTACCATGTTAACAACTGAGTTTATGACTTCAATAGTACCTATATGACTTTCCTAATAAACTTCAAGCCTATTCTGGTTCCTTGGTGGGTTATATACAACAGTTATTATAATGCTCTCTGACCCAGTGTTTATGCGAGCAACAAGAAATTCCTTGAACTCACTTTCTATAGCCAAGTTTATTTCTTCAAATTGAATCCTTTCACTTATGAGCAGTGCTATCCCTCCACCAGTCCTCTCAGATCTTTCAACCCTTAGTATTCTGAAGCCCTTAGGAAAAACTGTGACACTGTTTATGTCCTCACTCAACTTAGTCTCTGTAATTGCTACTATATCTGCCTTACTGTTGTGAATCCTATCTTTTAATTCTACTGCCTTACCAGCTAATCCATCAGCATTTGTGTATAACAGTCTTAATGAGGCCCCATCCCCTGATCTTCTGTCATTATCTTCTTTATCTCCCCTTTGTCTGGAAGAACTCTGAAATGAAAATTTTTCTTCTCTTCTTCATTTCTTTCCTCATTTAACATTCTTGCCTCTTCCAACAAGTTTTTGATCTTTCCCATCTCTTCCTGTGTTCTGTATCGTCTAATGAACACTTCTTTGAATTCTTGAAGGTCTTTTAGCCTTTTTTTTCTTAATAATATTTCCCTACATGTTCCCCCTCTCTCAAAGGTTACTTTTGTTGGTCTCGGCTTTCCTTCCCTCGAATATTTACCTAGTTGGTGTATGTTTACAATATCCTCAGGACCACAAACTACTCCAAGCTTTCTTATTGGGTCTACAACCCTAGCTTTATTTTCTTCAAGTCTCCCCTGCCATGTTGGCTCCTGGGATTCGCTTATGCCTGAGATTACCACTGTCTTCTCTTTATCAAGTGCCTGTTTGATGAGTGGGTTTGCCCTTTCCATCACAACGTCTTTCATTTTTTTCGATTACTGTCTCTTTATAGTCAACTGTTTGTATGTTTTCCAGTGCCACCACCTTTACAGCCTCTTTTACTGCCACATTCCCCTTTAGTGCATCAGCAAAGGAAGTTTTCATGGCATCATTTTCCATATTCAGCTCCTGGAACTCTTTTCTAAACTGTTCAATGTTTTCCTTAATCTGGACATTCCAAGCAGCAATCTCGTCTCTCTCAGAAGAGAGCAGTGAAGTAACATCTAATTCCTTTAGGCTGTCATTCAGCTGTTTGTTTTTATCTTCTTGTTTAGAAATTCTAGTTTCTAGTTCACTCTTTTCCCTTCCAGCTTCATTATTCTTTTTCTAGTTCCTTTCTCTCCTGCCCTGTGCTTTATTTGCTTTCTCCAAAGATCTTATTTCCTCTCTGAGTGTTTCATTCTCTTTCATTTCACTATCCATATTCCGAATTTTTTCATCAAGGCTTATAACCATTGTATATATATATATATATATATATATATATATATATATATATATATATATATATATATATATATATATATATATATATATATATATATATATATATATATATATATATATATATATATATATATATATATATATATATATATGCAAGGCAAACATAACTTCATTATGGACTGACAAAAACTAATTCATGAAATGTACACATACAATAACTATTTGGTTCTATATGAAAATACAATCAAACACGAAAAATTAATAACTCTTATGAAAATGCAAAATTGGAATACTGTGTAAAAATCAAATACAGTATATTAAAACATATTTGTATTGTTGTGCTACCTGTGCAGAGATTAGAGAGTACAATATTCATAGTTATAGTCAAAGGCCTCAATTCCTCCCCTCCTTTTAGTCCAAGCACATGCTTTCACCAGACAACTTCTCCCTCTCTGTTATTGTGATCGGGTTTACGTCGCGGACTTCCTTTCTACAAAGGGCTAGGATGGTGCCCTCTTGCAAAGGTCTTTGGTTTTGGCAGGAATGATCGTTACCCTAAGCAAATGCACTTTCTACCCTTAGCACGTGGTAGTCCTCAGACTCTCGACCTGACAACTCAAAGCCGCGAAAGCTACCACTTCACCACTTTTAAATTACAGTATATGGTTAGCAGAGCAAAACATTTCGTGGGTAGTACATCGATAATATTGTTTCTCAATATATTAAAAAACATATATTATGATGGCGAGGATTGAAAACAATATTATTATATTTGACTTCAAGAAGGAAAAGAGGCAAGAGTTCTCCAGACTTTCTGTACTGGATGGATAAAAATGTAATTAAACTTTTCTTTTTTTATAAGTTATATTTACAAATCACTAACCTGTAAGCACCACCCATTAATTTATTGATCACGAGACCAATATCTATGAGTGAGTATCTGTAGTCTCGAGGTAAATTTTTCTTAACGTCGCGGATAATGTATCTCAAGGTATTTGCTGGCCCACGTTTCTGAAAAAGATACAGTACGTAGAGATCCAATGATAATACTCCTACGTTTTTAATCTTTTGAGAAAATGTTTTATATTAGGCATATAATCTCTTCTCGTTTCAAGCACAGGGTAGTGTGGCAATGTAAAAAAGCATTTCTATATGTCTCACTTCAAAAAAATTTATATATTCAGTCACATAATTAGTTTTAGTAGTTCTAAGCACATTGCAACAGAAAAGTGAAGAGAACTTTATATCTAACTTTTAAGGTAGTTTAAAATTCAGTGCTTATACTCTCTAGTTTCTAAATTAGGGATTAATATAACAGGAAACAGAAGAATTCTGTATCTATTCTTTTTATCGCATTCATGCTTTTTAAATATTTCTAATTCAAGTAAAGGATTCTCTCAATAATGAAAAGAAATCAGGGTTATAATTACAGAATTGTAGAGCTCTTCCAGTCTGTGTATGGTGAGAAATTTGTGCATAGTTACACCTTGTTCCAGCAACAACTTCACAAATTCAATTCGGTCATTTACCAAGGCATCCATCATTGCTTGTTCCAAGGCACCTGAGAATGGAAAAGTTCTTATTTTATTTTTTTTTTGTGTCACTATTAGTCCCCAATAGGTGGTGGACACAGATGAACTGAAGATGGAGATTTAAGGCTGGATGCTCTTCCTAATGCCCCACCAATGAGTTCGAAAGCAGGTCCATCACCAAAATCGAGCACTCTACTGGTTATGCTATACTATATTTGGCTTAAAACTACAACAGTTATCATTCACAGTAGTAATTTAATATGAATTTCAAATTACTATTGTCTCTATTGAAAATAAGAAACACAAAACAATGATGATTGGCTTTATGTCACAGATTCCCTTTTCTACTAAGGGTTAGGATGGTGCCTCATTGCTAAGGACTTCGGTTATGGCTAATGCAACCACCACCCCGAGTGAACGCCCTTGCTAACCTCAGATCGTGGTGGGCTGCAAATGTTCAACCTGACGAATAAAGTTGCGAGTGTTACTGCTCGACCACGGTGGCTTCACAACACATAAAAGCAATAAAACATCCGAATGATTAATACGTACCCAAAGGCCACTCGACGTCTTCGTTGAAGACGTGAGATCGAGCAATATCAACCCTGTTCCATGTCAGTGCTAGTGAGAGTTGTTCCGGAGGGTTGAGTCTTTGAGCGTGAAGAAGAGCAGATAAAATACTTTGATCGAGCTCTGATCCCTCCTTTAAGCGGAAGACAGTTATCTGCACCAGAGATAGAAAAAACAAATAATACCAATAGTATATATTATAAGTAGTAGGTTGGCCCATGTCACCAGCCACCCAATGCAATACTATGGCTGAAGGTCTTTTGGACATAAATAGGACTGTCCAAAACAGCTCAATGTTATGATTGAGTTATGGCTCTTTTCCTATACCCACGTCAACACTGAATATTCTTTGATATTCGTTACATTTCTCTTTATCCCTTCAAATCTGACAAATCACAACACGTTCTATCCTTATTTCTCTTTGCTTTATGTTTTCTTCATGCCCAGGCCTGATGAGGGCAATTTTCTGTCACGGTGGCACTCTCAGAAAAATAAAATATTTTAAGAATGATCTTAATACAATGATATAGCAAGAATACCTTTCAGTCTTACAATCTATCGCTGTACTTTCCTAATTGTGCTTACGGGAAAGAGCTCCAAACTCGTAACTTCCTGTCTGCTGATCGGTTCCATTTCGTACTTAGTGATACTTATCATACTTGTCCTTAAAACTATGGATTAAGTTAGCATTAACGACCTCATCGCTTAGAGAATTCCAATTCTTATACTAAACAAGTACTTCCTTACATACTGCAAAGAAGTTTTCTTACTAAGCTTTAAACTATGACCTCTAGTTCTAGTGCCAGCAATATCAAAATATCAATCCCTATCCACTCTGTCATAACCATGAAGGAATTTAAAAACTGTCACCATATCCCCTCTCAATATTCTAGCTTCGAGTGATGGTAAGTGTACTTCCCTCAACCTCTCATTACAACTGAGATTGCGTATTTCTGTCAATAAGATTGTATATACTTAATATTCAGAATTAAAAAAGGTTATACTGTAATTAACGTTTACATTCTCTAATGTATATGACACCAATACCAAGCAATACCTCTGTGACTTCTAAAATGAAAATACACACCTAAAAGAGGCATTCATACCTTTAATTACAAATCCATATTATGAGTTAGTTGCCCAAAATAGCTATCAGAGTCTTCAGTCACAAAAGTTTTTCTAATACTTTTATAATTTCTTCTAAATAAATATTTTACAATGACTACAAGTGGTTACGCACAACTATACAGAAGAGTATGTCAATTACAATGCAGCAGAATTAAAAATGTGATATCTTAAAAAAGGAAAAATCAACATCAACTCAAACAGATGAGATTATACCTCTAAGACAAAATCAGGACTTCTAACATACTTAACATATAAAATGACAAAATTACCAACTCACCAGGTCCCTTTTACGCATACATTGTATGACTTCAGCGAAAAGCTTTTCTGCTTGGACGGGTCTGATGTCAAAGATCCGTTCTAAAGTTACGCAAATGGTGTCCCTGTTTGCTTCTATCATCTGCAAACCATTGGTCGTGTGCCTGTGAAAAATTACATATATAATGAGATACAGTATAAATCAAGTCAATTTGGTTGTTTAGGTTAAAAAAGGAAAGAAAAATATTAATAACAAGCATGATATTAATGTAAAACAGGACTGGCATTATAAAAGATGCGAATCTCCTTATATTCTGCCCAAATTTAACATGTAATGATGCTAGAGTTAAAGCCAAAGAAAATGAAGTTATCTTTCTAATTAAGTGATTTCATCTAAATCACATGAAAATTAATGTTGATCTATAAAACAACTAAAGTGTGGATAAGGGTAATGGAAAATACAACTCAATAAAAAGGAATGGTGAGAAAGAGCAAAATTGGCAAACAAAAATGGGGATGATTATATGACGTTAGATTTGGAAAGGATTTCCTTATGACCAGATTTCAAAGTAAAGTTTTGTTAATATCTATCAGAAGACCTTTCCTTAAAAGATCGTTACAATAAATGTTTTCAAGTGTCACTATTATTAAATAGAACATAAAAATGCATATTCTATATGAAGTGATTTATGGAATAAGAATTTTAAGAAGAGAAAAAAAAAACGAGTTATGAGGGAGTACATACCAACCCATGTTCACACAGATTAACTATATGAGATATTAAGAAGTATTTGTGGCTAAATGCCAGAAAAAGCATATAAATTTTTGCAACTTTAATGTAGCCACTAATGTCATTTTGAATTTTTTTACGTGGAACAAAAACAAAAAACATACGCAGCTGCTGAGATGTCACAGTTTTAAAGTTGCGAAACATTTAAGGCATCTTCCAGCATTTGTAGCTTTGGCAACTGGCCCTGCATAGTATTAGGCAAGTTCATTATTTGCTGTCCAAGAAGATAATGAAAGAAACAGTTTTATTCCCATCTGGAAAAATCTTCAAAGAAGCAATTTTCAATTTCAAGAAAGAATCATAAACTAACCATATAAGGCTGATAAAGATGTGCAAATGTAGTTAAATAATATAATGATAATCATGAGATTTTTTCTTTTTATTTAAAAGTGTGACACTGGGATAGGCATGAAAATTGCCCTCAACAGGCAAGGGCACCAAGAAAAGATTGAGACAAAGAAAAAGCAGAAGTTCAAGGACAAGGCAGAATTAAGAGAATACTACACAATAGGAAGAAGACAGGCTGAAAGAATAGTCAAAGTAATGAAGACCTAGAGTATGGCAGGATTAGGTCCTGAGATGGCAATAGATCCGCTTATTGAAGGAAAATAGGTCATAAGAATTTGGAAAGACAGAAGGAGGAAGAGAGTTCCAGAGTCTGGAGGGATAAGCAAACTAAAAGCAAATTTCAGCTAAAGTGCAAACTTACTTGTGAACAAATGCTAAGATGTCCGCAGCTCTTCCCGTACCATCGCAAACAATAACGGGGACTGGAGGAGAGTCTGTGACGTATTCTAACACCTGCCTTATTGTTTGCGGGCCGCCCTCTATCATTACGCAAACAACAGGTGTAGCTAAGCCGCCACCTGCAAATTATTCAAAGACTCAAACTAATATCTCAATAGCATTTCTGTAAGGTATGATA
>JAXCGZ010020811.1:180000-181871 GCA_037179515.1 Halocaridina rubra | reverse complement strand
TTTCAGGACAAGTATGATATGTATCACTGAGTAAACAAGTGGAACCGACGAGGAGACGGGGAGTTACGAGCATGGGGCTCTTTCCCGTAAACTCAATTAGGTAATAACAATTGATGTAAAATTCTATTAAGTCGCTTCTTTTATTCTAGAGATTTAATTGACTCATTTATTTAATTAAAAAAGATTTAAGTAAAATCCCTGAGGCTGCTAACTGTCTCTTAACTATGTTTAGGTTAAATAATTGCTCTCTCTCTCTCTCTCTCTCTCTCTCTCTCTCTCTCTCTCTCTCTCTCTCTCTCTCTCTCTCTCTCTCTCTCTCTCTCTCAATTTTGTTTTGTGTTTTCCTTTGAATCAAAGAGTTCCTCTCTCTCTCTCTCTCTCTCTCTCTCCTCTCTCTCTCTCTCTCTCTCTCTACTCAGCTGGGTTTGCCATGACTGTCCAGCGCAGGGACACGGAGAGGGCCAACAGTGTGTCCATACAGCACCATGATCACTTCCTTCACAGTCGCTACAAGTATCGCAGACGCGGGTTAATGGTGCGGAAAAACAATGTAGTTAGTGCTCGGCTCAGAATGGGGTATCGGCCTTTATGGCAGGTCTCCCAGACTCTAGATATGCCACAGTACACCTCCTGTACATTATGCGACCGAACTAATGCTAACACTCTTGACCACTATTGTCTTCAGTGCCCCGCAGTGAGAGATGTTTTACCACGAGGTCAGAACTTAATACAGATCTGCTCATTTTTACTTAATGATGACAACCTTGATGTTATTCTTGCTCGTTTTCCTCACTTTGGTGGCCATTAATTATATTGAATTATACATATATTTTCTGTATGTTGCTATATAATTCTGTTTGTGCATTCTGCGTTTCTCTGAGCTTTACTTTTGCATATAATGTACTCTGTGCTGCCATTCTGTGAGTTGTGTGTTAGTATGCAGCAATGTTTTATCAATATGTACACCTCCCTGTAAACCATGTTCAATTCTTAGTTTTATATCCATTTGAAGCATTATTTGTATGAACTCATGTAATGTCTGACGCCTTGGCGCAATAAATTAATAAAATAAATAAAATAATCTCTCTCTCTCTCTCTCTCTCTCTCTCTCTCCTCTCTCTCTCTCTCTCTCTCTCTCTCTCTCTCTCTCTCTCTCTCTCAAATAGTAAGAAAATAAATCAAAATAGAGAAATACTTAAGATTGTAATAATAAACTAAAATTAAATAATTAATAATCAAATAATGTCAATGAAAGAATTAAAAACAAAATAATATTCATGAAAATGAAATAAATAAAATTAATACAAATAACGAAAGCGAAAAAGAGTTTAATGAAAAGAGAAAAAACTAATAATAGAATAATAATTAGAATTAAAAAAAGGAAAAATGAGAGAGCAGTGAAAAATAGCTATAATAAAAAAATGGAATGAAAAGAAAAACCTAACAAAAAGCAACAATGAAAAATAATAATAGGGGAAGATGAAGAAGAAGGAGGAAGGAGGAGGAGGAGGAGGAGGAGGAGGAGAAGGAGAAGACGGAAGAGAGAAGAAGAGGAAGAAGAGAGAAGAAGACAGAATGGAAGAAGAAGAAAAAGAATATGAAGTAGTAATAAATAACAACACCAAGAAAAAAAATCGTGATTATATCAGAAGAAGAAAAAACCGAAGAAGAAGAAAAGAAAGAAAAAGCAATCAGAATTCAGTGTTTGCGAGAGTTTAGTAAACAACAACATTCTTCGAATGTTCTGTCAATCTCCCATTGTTTTTTAAGACCCCTGGGGACACGGAGAGCCCCTTGAATGGGGGAGGGAGAGATAGAGTATACCCAGGGGCGGGGGGATGAGATACCTTGTGATGCTTGGGGAGCAAGAC
>JAXCGZ010020811.1:132500-177500 GCA_037179515.1 Halocaridina rubra | reverse complement strand
AAAAAAGTAAAGAGAAACAGAGATGGGAAGTGTTGTGACTTGTCAGATGTGAAGGAATAATAAGAGATGTGTAAAAAATATCAAACCATATTCGGTGTTGATGTAAGCATAGAAAAAGAACCATACCTGAAGAAAGACATAACATCGAACTGTCCTGGTTTGTCCTAGATAAGTCAAAAGACCCTTCAGTTGTAGTATGTTTCTATTTAAAAGTTTAATTTTCAAATCAAAGAATTATAGTGACTATATTCCTCAAAACATATCTAGCAACAAATGTGAGAATTCAACATCTCAGGTACAACAAACACTTTCAACTCTTTTCACCAGTAAATGCGTCATACATAAAATTAGTGCTTCAGCGCAATACAGTTCAGAAAAAATGAATATTCATACATTAATGTATATATATATATATATATATATATATATATATATATATATATATATATATATATATATATATAATATATATATATATATATATATATATATATATATATATATATATATATATAGTATATATATATATATATATATATATATATATATATATATATATATATATATATATATATATATATATATATATATATATATAATATTCAGTATTAAAAGCTACAAAACCTACAAATAAAAATAAATATATTTTATTTTTTTTATCAAAAACTAAAAACTTACTTGTTCCATCATCGTATTTGTGGTTTCGGCAAAGCGTTGCTTGCAGACGGGGCACACCTGTTTGAGTGAAAACCGACAGGTGCTGCAAACGAGGTGTCCTTTACGGCCACTGGTACAGAGGTGGATTCATAATGGTCTGGCAACCAGAGCAGCAAAAAAGTTTGATCAGTTCTGCATAAATCCACCAATGTGCTTGGATCAGGTGGTGTTTCTCCATTGACAACAGGCACTTGGTGCCCATTAGTGCCAGTAGGAAAAGTATATGAGTTGCTCATTTTTGAGCGTGTGGACAACTTTCTCGTAAGGGGTTGTGCTGAGTTTCCTGAGGCGCGACGTGGGCCTTGAATCAGTGTTTGGCGTAGATGGTTCTGAAGTGTCTGGTAAATCTAACCAGTAATCCTCTGGAGAAGTACAGTTTCCAGCAGATGATGACTTTACAGGGGTGCTAAATAACCTTCTGAAGCTCCTGGTAATGGCTGATACCACGTACTGGAATATTCCCGTCGGAATTGGTGGTTTGTTTTGGTGTGCTTGTGGTAGCTTGCGCCCTTTTGGTCACTGGACGTGGAAGGTTGTGATATACTACCTCTCCTGGCGTACGGATCTCTGTAAACTGCCGTTAGCAGGTGAAGAGGGAGCAAGTACCCCCCTCCCCACTGAAAGAAGCACTCCTGGCCATGCTGGCAGCCACTGGCAAATCCAAAGGGGGGTTTTTGGCCAATTCAGGCATTGGGGGTACTTAGGTAAGTCATGGGGGTAATGTCTTCTATTGAATCCGTGCTTGCATACAGTGGTTCGTGGTCAGGACCTCCCATCACTGCTGCTGCAAGGGCTGGAACTGGGTAACGTTAAAGTTTCTTGCTTGGCAATGTGTTTTGGAGAAGATACAGAAAAAATCTCTGACAGCTGTTTGATATGAAGGATTCCTGGAGACCTTGCCAATCTTTTCTCTTTTGGGTGGGAGGGATGGCACCGTGTCTTCATCAGAAGATCTGTTTAGAGGTCCTCCGATCTCCATGCTCTCTCTGTTGTTAGTTAGAGGACGTGGGCGTCTCGTAGGAGATTCCCCTCGGTATCCTCTTTGTCTGCGTAAGAAAGGGTCCTACCACGTTGCACCGATATGATTTTATGTCTAGTCAAAGCACTGCCTATATCAACATCCAGTCGAGCTTCAACTACTGGGACGTGTATAGACTCTGCCATGATATCCTCCTCCATCATATTTTCTTCATCTAAACCCATATTTCTCCTCTGCAATTTTCGGGTCATCAAGCATGTCCTCTTCGTTATGTTTGACGTCCATTGTCCTCTGTTATGTTCGTGGTTTCCATGTCAGGTTTGCTATTACCGTTCATATAAAGATTCGTTTTGTATTCGAGCTTGTAATGTTGACTGTTGTGTTTGTTCAACTGGTCCTTTTCAAGTGACGAAATTCCGTTACATCCCCAAGCTTCTTGAACGTCCTCACATGACTGGAACGCGTCTATGGATTCTGTGAATGTGTTTTTAAATTGGAATATCGGTCCAGGCATTATTAACTCACTAATATACTTGATTTTAGTAATTGGGAAAGTTTTCTATTTTCCAGGATCACACTTTCTCTCCCCAAAGTCTTAGAGAAATAATGTTTCCTCAATGATTTCTTACACTAGACTGCACCACCAGACTTTATATACATCTAATATCAACTAGGTCAACACGAACGGAAATTAAATTTACTTCAGAAAATCTCGTTTCTTGGGACAGTGCAGTTTCACAGAAGGCATCAACAAAATGACCAAGACCCTACTTGTATCTGAACACGTGTCTTAATTAAATTCCTAGTAGCCAGTGACGCCCGAGACGTGAAAAGAACTTGTTCGTTTAAGCCGCATTAAAAAAGAAGAACTCGCCCCAAAATAAAAATGAGTGACGTTATACAAGATATTTTCTGCACTCCTTTCACGTTTTCTAAGTCATTCTTGCGTCATATCTTTTGTTTTCAGGGAGACTTTAGAATACGCTCGTAGCCCCGCCAGAGCTGGGTTAAGCCCAGATCTATTTATAGGGGGCTTCTAGGAGCTCTTTGAAGTGTTCATCTACTTGTCACTGTGTAGTACAGGTGTGCCAAAAAGAGGGAACAGGTGAGATAGATGGGGCAAGAGAGAGAGAGAGAGAGAGAGAGAGAGAGAGAGAGAGAGAGAGAGAGAGAGAGAGAGAGAGAGAGAGAGAGAGAGAGAGAGAGAGAGAGAGAGAGAGAGAGAGAGAGAGAGAGAGAGAGAGAGAGAGAGTATGGAATAGGTGCCCCTTTATAGGAAGAGTGCCATATAGGAGTGCCTGGAATAAATCAACTAGATGACACTCTTTGTAAACCTCTTTAAAACCAGATCAGTCTAGAAAAGTTAAGCTTTTGAAATCTCAGAATATTTCTCTGATCTTCTTGTATGCTGACGATAAAAACTGAGAAAAATAATCAATTTTTTTTTTCGTACTTTCCTCCTTGTTTTTCACGTAATTCCCACTCTTTTATTTATTTTACATCCACTCCGTTCTTGTTTCCCCTCTCCATATAAGCTTTCACTTTTTTACTCATAAGTTGAAGCTCCCCTTGGCAAGATTTCAATGAAGGGGAAGAAGGCGTAACTCACCCTCTCTTTTTTTTTTTTTTGTCTTTCTTTATGTAGAGTATCTTCTTCTTATCTTTTTCTTTTAAACGTGGTTAACAAATACCAATATTAAACTCATTCAGTTTCTCTATTTCACTGAGTTTGTTTGTTTACTTCTTGTTGTTTTTGTTTGGTGGAGACATGTTTCCAAAAGCCTTCCTTTTTACTTATTACAATTTGAAATTCTCCAAGGACGCATTAAATATATTTCTTATAACACCGAGTTCTATTTGAGACTTTTCCAATACTTTCTCTATTCTTAATTATATATAAAACTTATCCAGAGAACCACCAACAGTCATTCAAAAACATTCCTTGCAACATCCATTTAATTCGGTTCCCATCACGGAAAAAACCTAGTAAATGCAGTTGGCTCACTCCATAATCCTTGCAATAATGTCAAAACAAACCTCTGCCACAATCAGTGTCGTCAACACCCCAAGTTTGTTTACATATGTACACCGTCACGACTTGCGAATCCCTCTTGCTATGGTCACCATTACCAAAACCTCTTTTTTTTAATTATTTATATTTTGGAGGAAAATAACGTCTGCAGATGATTACATGTCTCTATCCTGTCGGTCACTGAAGTGCTTCATTCGTCCTTCACCTGTATTTATACCTTCGGGTAACCCCTACTCAGCCCCGCCTACTTCCACCCAACCACCCCACATACAAACATATAAACATACACTCAAGATTGGGTGTGGGGGTAGATTATCATATGGGGGGACTAAGATCAAAGGGAGAATTCTATGTTGCAAGAGGGGTAGCTTAATATATGTGTGTGTGCGTGTGCAATATATATATATATATATATATATAATATATATATATATATATATATATAATATATATATATATATATATATATATATATATATATATATATATTAAAATTCAATAAATATATTTACATAACAGTACAGTATGAATGTATGTATGTATGTATGAATTAAAGTATGTATACATGTATTCGACTTACATATTAGAATAAATGTCATAATTTGTTCTTATGATAATGCTGCTAGTATGCTTTAGAACTCCCTACTGGCACATGTTTTTGCCTCATTTCATTTACCCATAAGTTATGACTCTTTTTATTGCAATATATATTATCTTATTAATTTCCTAATTTTTGTGTTTTGTTTATTCTTGGAGAGAGAGAGAGAGAGAGAGAGAGAGAGAGAGAGAGAGAGAGAGAGAGAGAGAGAGAGAGAGAGAGAGAGAGAGAGAGAGAGAGAGAGAGAGAGAAACATTCTATACTGTGCTACTACTACTACTGCCACTACTACTACTACTACTACTACTTCTACTACTTTATCGATTTTTTCTCATGTTATTATAGGGTCGATTTTTCTTACCGGCCTCTTAGGATACCAGTGGGTGTCTTTGAAATTCTTTCTCCATTTAGGCAGGCTTGGGACGAGAACCATATCTAGCAGTGTGTTCTCTCTCTCTCTCTCTCTCTCTCATATATATATATATATATATATATATATATATATATATATATATATATATATATATATATATATATATATATATATATGTATGTATATATCGCTAACTCTCTCTCTATCTATCTATATATGTATTTAGCTATGTATAATAATAATAATAATAATAATAATAATGATAATAATAGTAATAATAATAATAATACATTTATAAGCCTTCCTCTCCATCTATCCGTCTATTTTTTTCTATATATGTCTCTCTATCAATTATCAGAGGATGATGATGATGATGCTATAACAATACATCTATATCATAACTATAACAAAAAAACAATAATAGACGTCTATATATAGGTAGAAATTCCCCCTACGGGGTCTCTCTCTCTCTCTCTCTTCTCAGAATTGCCCCGTCTTGATTACTACGAGTATCTTGTTTGGTTATTTGCTTGTGTTTTGTGTCATTGTTTATCTATCTATCTATCTATCTATCTATCTACATATATATATATATATATATATATATATATATATATATATATATATATATATATATATATATATATATTTTAATTTATTAATACCTTTGCGCAGAGCTGCAGGACACAATGGGATACTCACTCAAGATACAGAGCTTCCAAGTGTTAACAGGTGAGCTTTAGACGCCACTACGCTCACCTTTGCGCAGAGCTGCAGGACACAATGGGATGCTCACTCAAGATACAGAGCTTCCAAGTGTTAACAGGTGAGCTTGAGAAGCCACTACGCTCCCCTGCCTATTCCAGATTGGAGATAGGAATCTGTAATTCCTGGGTGTAAGAAGCAGGCCCTGGGTTCGAATCCACCTCGTGCCCTTGGCAAAAGAAAATTGAATTGGAAGAGAAGTAGTATTTGTCGTCTCCTAACGCCTGTCAATTCAGCTGGTATGTTGAGTACACGAGTCGATATAGGAGTCCAGTTGTGGAACAGATTCCAGTGTTAATTACAGATAGGAGAATAGGGAGGCATAGGGATGGCCAGATGCTCTGCACTCTAAATAAATATGTTTATTTTATCTTCCTTGCGTGAGATAAATCTATATATATATATATATATATATATATATATATATATATATATATATATATATATATATATATATATATATATATATATATATATATATATAATTGTCCCATTCCCCCTTGTAAGGGGGGTGGCCGAGCCAAAGAACACATTTTCACCATAAGCCAAATCACACCTCAATCACTCCTCTTAGCTCCTTGGGGATAAATGGTCGCCATAATATCTCCCACAATCCTACTTGGGTCATTCGCACGGTTGGTGGGCTAGAATCTTCTGTAGTGCGTCCCGAACTGAGTATTAAGTCATAGGTATTATTATTATTATTATTATTATTGCTAAACTAGCCGCAGGGAAAATAAGCTGAATTCGGCTACGGTCCCAAGCCCGCACCAGTAGAGAATATTGGTGTGTCAGAAAAGGCGTCTGGTTATAAAGCTTTGAGGCAAGATCAAACACCTGTCTCTAAGAGGCTTGTGAAAACAGCGACTCCATATGGACTTGGGAAAAGTTACTACTACTACTACTACTAATAATAATAATTATTATTATTATTATATTAATTGGTTGATTAATTAATTAATTAATTTACTTATTTATTAATACTGAGACATTATAATGATATTCTGCAATTTATCTCTCTCTCGCTCTCTCTCTGTCTATCTATCTCTCGCTCAAAGTTGTTTATGCATTAATATATCATAGTAGTAAAGTATATGCTTTATGTATGTATGTATGTATATATACCTAACTTTTTTTACCATCAGAACGCTATGCTTGTGACTCCCCGTCTCCAGGTCTTTTTATTCATTGACTCTCTTATCCTGCCTTATTGCTGTGAATGCATATAGTATATTCAAAGTCAACAATAAAAAAAAAAAACGAAATAAAAAAAGATTCATGGGAGCCACCTGGTTTGAGTGGGAGGAAGATTTTTGGTGCCCAGAAGTACTTTATAGGTGAAAAAGAAGGTTGGGTATCTTTTTCTCTGTGGGAGGGATATTTATGTGCGTGGATGTACTCACTTTTCAGTGGGAGATCTTACTGGTGTGTGGAGGTAGCGATACGAAGGTTATGGGTCTCTGAGGAAGGGGAGAGGCAAGGGCCAGTGATAGCGCGGGCCCACGCCCCATCTCCCGTCACTTGGACCCAGTGATCTGCAGCAATGGGTCTCTAATTAAGGGCAAAGGCAAGGAACAGTGATAGCACGAGCCCACGCCCCCTCTTCAATCACGTGGACCTAGTGATCTGCAGGCAATGGGTCTCTAATGAAGAGCAGAAGCTAGGGCCAGTGATAGCACAAGCCCTCGCCCCCTCTACAATCACGTGGACCCAGTGATCTCCAGGCACTGGGTCTCTAATGAAGGGCAGAGGCAATGATAGCACAATCCCAAGCCACCTCTCCAGTCACGTGGACCCAGTGATTTCCAGGCAATGGTTGAATATTCAAGTAGACCCATAGGAAATCACCCTCCCCAATTCATTGCCCAATAAAATCTATAGCGACATGAGACCGTGAAAGCTAACCCAACCCTAGGCCAGGATTGATATTACATGCGATTTGGGCCTAACAATCTCTTTGTAGGACCTGAACTAATGATTGCCTAAAATTTCCAGTGACGGCCTGGATACGACCATGTCGTTACTTGTCGTTTCGCATAGTGGGATTAGGGATTTTACTATGGACTATGCACGACCACCTGACATTTGTGGTACGACTTTTCTAAGATACTGTCAGTAGTTCAAAATGACAGCCTGGTCGTGACCTGTCGTTAGTTGTCGTATCTCATGTGAATGGGGCTAAGAGAGACAATAATAAGCCTGGTTATGGCTATTTCAGCTACAGCCTTTTTATTTCTTAATAATAATATCTCTGATATCGATCTCGGTCGTGCGATTATCACAAACGACCCACAACCACCCAGGCTTACTGTATTTGCTTGCGATTTCCAGTCGTAACCAGGTCATGACTTGTCGTTTAAGTTGTCGTATTTCCTGTTTAGTCCCTCCTAGATTTCTGATCTAGATAAAAAAAAAATCTCTCTGCGACCGATTTCGCTCTTGTGCATGTCCTATTTTACTAGTGGTTTCCAGTCGTAACCTGGAAATGACCTATCCTAAGGTCATATATCCTAGAGGGTCTATTTTACTAGTGGTTTCCAGTCGCAACCTGGTCATGACCTGTCCTAAGGTCATTTCTCCTAGAGGGTCTTTGCCTATTTTCCCAACTATTATAATCAGGGGAATAATTACATTTTAGGTTCAATCACATGACCTTTGACCTGAACTTTGTATACTACAGGACTTAAACATGACGGATCTGTGTATGAAAAGCTTCTTAAAACTTTAAGGCAGCTTTCACACCAAAGTAGCATGTCGCACGTGGCATGCCACGTGGCACGCCAGTTGAAAACGAACATCCTGAAATATATGAAACCCTTCACACAGTAGTGGCGTGACATATCCCATGTGCCACGCCATTTCTGTGTATGAAAAGCTTCTTAGAACTTTAAGGCCGCTTTCACACCAAAGTGGCATGTCGCACTTGGCATGCCACGTGGCACGCCACTTGAAAACAAACATCCTAAAATATATAAAACCCTTCACACAGTAGTGGCGTGACACATCCCATATACCACGCCACTTCTGTGTGAAAAATTTCATATATTCCCAGATGTTTGTTTTTCAACTGGCGTGCCACGTGGCATGCCACGTGCTACTTGCCACTTCGGTGTGAAAGCGGCCTTAAAGACGCGAAACCTTACAAGAAAGTTAGTAGGTGTCAATGCGACTTTTCTTCAGCTTCTGAGTAATACACCGAAATAGGTGAATTTTTTTTTTCCTTGCAGTTGTTTATTTGAAGTTTTGATCCTGCTGTTTTGCATTACACATGAAGTAAACTGGGTGTCCAAAACTGTAACAAAAGATATGAGGCAGTAATACACATACAATTACGTAAATACACACATATACGTGTATATATACGGGTGGTATTACAAAATACATGATCTCACCCGGACCGCTGCTTCTAGCAATGAAGAATATGACACGTGTTTCTAATAATAATAATGATGATGATGATGATGATTATAATAATAAAAACAATAATAATAATAATAATAATAATAATAATAATAATAATAATAATAATGATAATAATAACAACGATAATAATAATAATAATAATAATAATAATAATAATAATAATAATAATGATAATGATAATAATAATAATAATAAAATAACATAAGGTAGGTAGGTAGGTAAGTTGGTAGGTATGTGCTGAGATTGCCAACTGTAGGAGGGGTAAGTACTGTGCCTAGAAGGAAGGATATTTTAAGTTGATGTGCCAAGGGAGAGGAGGAGGAGGAGGAGGAGGATGTATAAAGGGGGGGTTTACACGGTCAAACGGTTCGTCGAACGCGGTTCGACAGACAAGTGTTTGAAGTGATGTTCGAACGTGTGAACGGGGTATTTGGTTGTCGAACACGGAACGTGTTCGACAACCAAATACCCCGTTCACACGTTCGAACATCACTTCAAACACTTGTCTGTCGAACCGCGTTCGACGAACCGTTTGACCGTGTAAACCCTCCTTAGGAAGGCACAGGGCCAATAGATCTCACCTCCCCACGTGCATTTAGTGCCAACTGAGCAACTCGCATAAATAAATAAATAAATAAATAAATAAATAGAAAATTATTTTGTGAATATATTAACAAAGGATTTATATAAATAGATAAATTTTTTTTGTTATACGTTGGTGTTATTATTATTATTATTATTATTGGTAGTAGTAGTAGCAAGGAAGTACTAGATAGATAGATAGATAGATAGATAAATGAATAAGTATATATATATATAAGGGATTTGTATGAATTAATATATATATATATATATATATATATATATATATATATATATATATATATATATATATATATATATATATATATATATATATATATATATATATATATATATATATATATATATATATATATATATATATATATATATATATATATATACAATAAATGTGTGGTATCATATAATCAAAATTTTACTCCATAGTGATTCGTATTGCATTATTTTGTCAGAACCTCCCCTTATTTGTAAGAAGAAATACTGACGGCACAACGCACTTTTCAGTCTCTCTCAAATCGGCTGTTTAAATGTGTACATCACATTCTTCTGTGTACGCGAGTCTGACTATCCAGTGCTCTGGGATGATGATTGTTCCGATATTACGTCACGGACTTCCTATTCTATTAAGGGCTAGGACGGGTCCTAGTTTCCGAGGATTTTTGTCTTGGCATTGTGATCGTTACCCAGAGTGAATGCCCTTTCTAACCTCAGACCGTGGCCGGTCTTGAACCAGTGACCTGACGAAGCAAGGTCACGTGCATTACCACCCTGCAACAGTGGCCACAGCCACATAGCTGTTTGTGTGCAATATTTTTATCAGAATCTCTCTCTCTCTCTCTAAGACCTCCCCTTATCAGTTCGTTTAAATATTATACTTGTATTTTGGCACGGTATAAATCTCCTAGTCAGCTGATAAAGACATTTGAGAGACATTAGGGGACAGAGATGAGGGCCTTGGCGTGGTTGTTTTTGTTGTTGTTTATAACGTGGGTCACACTTACTTTGACGAGGTGCGAAATAGGCTGTTAATTATTTTATTTCTTTATCGTTTTAATATTTTATATTTTGTTCTCTGTTTTTTAGGGTCTTGTTAGTGTGTAAACAATAGTTGTTTTGTTTTAATTATAATTTGTTTTTAACATGGATTCTGAGAATGACAATATATGATCACAGAACTACATACATATACATATAGGTTAATGTATAAAAGATGGCCAGGAGACGGGGAGTTACGAGTATGGGACTATGTCCCGTGAGCACAGTTAGGTAAATTAGGTAATTGAGATTCGATTCTCTGAAAATGTGTAAAAAAAAAAAAAAAAATCTGTGCGCACGTGTTTAACAAGCGTGAAAATTTGGAATCTTAGAGAAAAGAGATTTAGGATTTAATTTATTGATAAATTAGACCCCAGAAATGTATATTTATGGTGCAGTAAATGCAGAATTTTTTTTTGTTTAGGTTGGACATCAGATATTTTGTAAGATTTTACAAGCCTTATGTGAGGCCTAAGCTTGAATATGCAACACCCATCTGGAATCCATGTTTAAAAAAGCATAGGCCTATAAGCAAATTGGAGTAGTATCAAGGACATTCTTCAAAGCATGGAGAGACATATGAATTTTTCAATGATGAGGAAAGGTTGAAAGAGGTAGACTCACCTCCACATGAATCCAGAAGTAAGTAAGAGGAGGATATGACTAATTTTAAATTCCTTTGTGGTTTTGACAGAGCGGATAGGGAGCGGTATTTTGATTTTGCTGGCTCTAGAACTAGAGGTCGTAGCTTGATGTTTCATAAGAAAAAAAATTTTATAGTGTAAAATTCGTTGATAGTGGAATACACTTAATTTTTTTTTATGATACATAAAAAATGTATTACGGGTACTAGTTTTATGGCAAGATATGATAACTATTAATAAATCCAAAAAAGAAACTGACCAGGAGATTTGGAATTACGAGTATGAAGTGTTATTATTACTACTTTATTATTAACATTATAGTTGAATTTTTTTTACAGCATTATTATTTTCTAGGAAAGCTACATTTAATTTAACTGTATGTATTACCCTCTTAAGGTGTAGTCTCCGTGGCAAAATGGTAGCGTCTGCGACTCTGTGTCGGCAGGTCGAGGATTCGCGTCCCGTCACGGACTGAGGTTAGTAAGGGCATACACTCAGGGTAACGACTACATCTGCCAGAACAAGTCCTTCGTAAGAAGGCAACCGTCCTAGCCCTTAGTAGAAAAGGGAGTTCGTGACGTAAAACCGAATCCGTATGTATTACCCTCTTACTTATTAGTTCAATTACATGTCTACTTATAAGTTACTTTTACTTTTAGAAGAATAATCATTGTACAAAAATGGAAATAAATGTTTGTTTGTTTGTCTGTTTGGTCTTGGATACACAGTTGGTAACAATATTTAGACGGTTATACATAAGTACATTCATCATTCCTTCTTTATCATCCACATTTTGACTTATAATAAGAGGAATGTATAGAGGGGGATTCCCAGTCCCCTTGGTCCACCCCATTTAATAATCTTTTATGACATGCAGAGGAATACGGATGCAGTATTGTTGGCCTCCCATCTAATAGAAAACAAGAAGAAAATACAGAAAAGGAGAGAAAGAGAATATGAACTATGGGAGGCAGAGCCCACTTAACTCCTTACTTGGATTAAACCCACCCAATTCTAAGCCAAAAAGGATAAATTGTAAAGTAGGTTGTGAAGAAAAAGTGAATATGGGAGGCAGAGGCTTTTCAACACATCACTTTGTTGGTGATGGGAAATTGTGACAACCAGTTAACCTCAAGGAACTATAGGGGGGATAGGATTGACTTGGCCTCTGGCAAATATGTGTGCTTTGGTTCAGCCACTCACTTATAAAGGGTATTGCAGCCATTGTATACGTATGTATCATCAACTCATCTCACTAGCCTAAAAATTTTTACATCCTAATACCCTTCCTGATACTAACTCTCATTAAGTCGGGCTTGTACAGAAATATTTATGTGACTTATGTGAGGCCAAGGCTTGAATATGCTGCACCCTTTTGGAATCCTAACTTAAAACTATATAAATAAAATGGAGAAAGTTCAGAGACATGCAACAAAGCTAGTTACAGATATTCAGTCTCAGTACTGACGAAAGGATGAGGGACTTAGACTTATCATCACTTGAAACTAGAAGGAAGAGGGAGAGATATGTTGACGGTTTATAAAAGCCATCAAAACCTTGACAGAGTGGAGATGGAGCAATATTTTAACATTTATGTCTCTAGAAATACAGATCATTGTCTGACTCTTCATAAGAAAACTTCTTTGCAGGATGTAAGGAAGCAGTTTTATACTGTAAGAAGAGTTGATGATTGGCATTTGCTAAGCGAGGAAGTAGTTAATGCTAACACAGTTAATTTTTCAGGACAAATATGATAAGTATCAGTGAGTATAAAAATGGAATCAACCAGGAGACGGGGAATTACAAGCATAGGGCTCTTTCCCGTAAGCACAATTAGGTAATTACATACATACATACATGCTAAATAAAATACGATAAGTGTTGGTAAAAAAAAAATATATTAAAACGAGACTGAACTGGAGACGGGGAATTACGAGCACGGGGCTCTTTCCCATGAGTACAGTCAGCTATATGCAACATACATAGATATATCCATACGTCAGTTCATACATACATGTACGTGGGCACTCTCATGTACACCGGTACACGTGGTATTGGCCCAAATCCAATCCAAGACTTAGGGTTTGTTTGCCAAGAACATCACAATTATTATTGTGGTTGGAGTCTTTTGCTTCTTCTTGAAATTGTTTTGGATACTTTAGGCCTTGTGACGTCAGATTTCTTATTTTCACTGTCCACTGTCACACCTGATGAATGGGATATATATATATATATATATATATATATATATATATATATATATATATATATATATATATATATATATATATATATATATATATATATATATATATATATATATATATATAAAGAAAGAAAGAACATAGTCCTTACATACCTAATGTATCATATAAGGGTAATGAAAGGGATAAGGAGTGAAGGATTGAGGATCCCATCCTTCCTAAATTTCTATCTCGTTGCAAACAGTCATTACAAGAGGTATATATTGTAAGGTTGCTGTAGTCCTGCTGCTTCTCTAATTTATATATATTTTTTTTATATATTTATGTGTTGTCTCATATAACATCAGCATTATATGGTCATATATATATATATATATATATATATATATATATATATATATATATATATATATATATATATATATATATATATATATATATATATATATATATATATATATATATATATATATATATATATATATATATATATATATATATATAATATATATATATATATATATATTATCCTTAAAGTAAAGGAGAGTGAATACTAACCGTCTATTCCTTGTTTATACAGAAGGAAGAGAGGTAAGCGGGCAATGTAAGACATGTAATATAATCTTGGAGAGAAGTTAGAAGTGGATTTCCACAAGGATCAGTACTAGGGCAACTTCTGTTCCTCTTCTATTATAATAATCTATCAAAGGTTATAAAAACGTTTTTTAATATATTTTCAGTATGAAGAGCATATTTTGAAAAGACTAACAGATATAAATAGTGGTAAATAACTCTTTGAAGACCTTAATCAAAACTTATATTTTGTTCATGAATCTTAGTCCTATAAAGTGTTAAGTACTTAAATTGGCCAGCAGTGGAAGAAGACTCACATTTAGTGATAAAGAGCAGGAGAGTAACTTAGTACTCTGAGAGCGAAAAAGCTAAGGAGAGAAGAGTGGTCAGTGTATTTACTGATCTTACTATAGAATTTCATATTTTTGGGATAATCAAATTACTAATCTTGTATCAGCCAATCGTACTAAAGATATACAGACCTAAGTTTAGGAGGCATTTCAATCATGAGCTAAGTCTCCCACTCAGAATAAGTGGATTGTAACCTTCTTTCTGTTCTCTGATTTCCAGTTTTCTTACTGACCGTTTTATATCTGTAGTTGTTGATGGCGTGACATCTAGCCCTTTCTCTGTTACCAGTGGTGTTCCAAAGGACTCTGTTCTTTCACCTACTCTGTTCCTTCTCTTCATCAATGATCTTTTACCATCCCCATCTTCCTCTCTTCTTCATGCCTTTACTGATGATTCTACCCTTCACTTTTCCTCTGCCTTTTCTTCACACCCTTCATCTATTACTCGTAATCAATCTCGTATCACTCTTTCTTCTACTCTTACTTCCAATTTGCAGAGAGTATCTGAGTGGGGCACTCAAAATTTAGTTATATTCAATGCCTCCAAGACACAGTTTCTGGCTATCTCTTTATCTTCCTCTCCTCCTGATAACCCTATTGTCTTCGAAACTAACGAAGTTTACCCTCTTAACTCTATCAACATATTAGGAATCCATATACCTCCAAATTTCTAAATCTTCATCCAAAAAATTGGGGGTTTTGTTTCGTTTTCGTCATTACTTTTCCTCTTTGCAGTTACTTAAAATTTACAGAGGTCTTATCCGTCCCTGCTTAGAATACTGCTCACACATCTGGGGTGCTTCTTCCTTTACTTATCTTCTTGATAGGGTTGAATCTAAGGCAGTCAGGCTCATTAATGATCCTTCTCTTACTTCTAATCTGGATTTTCTCTCTCTTCGCCGTAAGATATCTTCCCTTTCGCTTTTCTATTGCTACTACTTCCATCGCTGCTCTGATGAGTTGGCGAGTTACATCCCTCACCCACTGCCGAGGCCGCGTAACACTCGCCAAGCGGCCTCATCTCACAGGTACTGTGTGGAGATTTGTAGCTCGCAGATTGGTCTGTGCCGCGACTGCTTCTTCCCATCTACCTCCAGACTCTGGAACTCTCTTCCTCCTTCTGTCTTTCCTAATTCTTATGACCTTTCATCCTTCAAAAAGCAGATCTATCGTCATCTCAGGGCCTAGTCCTCCATATCTCTGGGTCCTCTGTACTTTGACTGTTTTTTCTGTCTGTCGTTTTCCTTTGTGTGACATTACCTCATCTCTGCCTTGTCCTTAACCTTTTTCTTTTCCTTCGTCTTGGTATTTTCTCGTGCCCGGGCCTTTATTAATGAGGGCAGTTTCTGCCTGTCCCGGTGTCACTCATATAAAAAAAAATGTCCTGTAATATACTGTACTTCCACACACTTAAAACTTTCACCCAGTATCAGTCAATTAAGCACTCTTTAATACAGTTAACTTCGCCTCTTTTGACTGGTTACTGAAAAATATGGATGATGATCTGATATTACGTCACGGACTCCCTTTTCTATTAAGGGCTAGGATGTTACCTTCTTTCAAAGGACTTTGGTTTTAGAAGAGCAACTGTTACTCTGAGTGAATGCCCTCTCTAACCAATGACCTGACAAATCAAAGTCGCGCACAATACCAACCATTGATAAATATATGGATAAGTTTATTTTATTGTGTTTAGGTTAGATAGGTTAGGTCTGAGTTGTTGCCACAGTTAGCAGATATATTTGGCTTGCCATAGATTTATCTTTTAATTATAATTACCTGCTTAAAACTGATTACTGTAGTGGCCACCGTGGCAGAGTGGAAATGCTCGTGACCTTTATTTGTTAGGTCGAGGGTTCATGGCTCGCCATGATCTGAGGTTAGAAAGGTTATTCACTCAGGGTAGTGGTTGCACTTAAGAAAACCAAAGTTATTTGCAAGAAAACACCATCCTAGCTCTTAGTAGAAGAGTGAGTCCGTGATGTAAAATCAATCATCATCATCTATTTAAAACTGACTATTCATTGTCTATAAATTTCATGGAAGAACTATAATGAATTTTAGACCTGATAGTGAACGTGATCTCATTCTTAATTAGATTATATAGTATCAGAATGTATAAAAATCATAATTCGAAGTTTGGAATAGATTCAGGTCCTTCTTTTGCCAAATATTTCTATCCCTGGTTTATATTTAGCAGGGGTAAACATAGACCATGTTTTAATACTGTTTTTGAGCTTAGTTTATTTTTGATTTTTTACTTTTTTTATTATGTTTTAACAAGTTTCTTTTTTTTATTCTAATGTCAGGTAACTTATCCCAGATGTGTTCAAAGCTTATCTAGTGTCTTTTATTCTGTCAAATTAAGTTTGGTCAGATTTTATCACTTGTCATGTTACTAGCTGTTTACAGCTTCATAATATCAGAGATTTTATCCTAAATTGATGGAAAGTATATTGAAGTCAGATGCAGTGGTATTTTAATATCATTTAACTTGTGACAAATATAGTTTCTCTCAGAAAAAACATATTATGATACTGTATATATATCATGCACCGTACAACCTCTTATATATCTCTCTTCAAACATATCTAGTCATTAAGGTTGTTTGCCATTATATGTCACTAATAATACTCCATTCAAATGGGGGGTGGACATAGACCACTGCACTCTTGCAGTCCCAAAATTTATCCCCATTTGAATTGGGGGTGGACACTTAGAACAAGTCAACTAGAGAGAAAATATTTGTTTTAATACTGTATTGTGTTCATGATATCCCCTAATTTGTTACATAACCAAGGTATTAGTACAGTATAGTCTCTTCTCCCATATGCCTTCTTGTCATTTGTTCTTCTTTGTCAGGGGGGAGTACAGTACTGCATGTCTGTGGTTGCATATTATAGTTACTTATGGGGAAAGGCAGAAAGAGTTAGATTCACCTACACCTGAAGCAAGAAGAAATTTAAGTAGAGGTGGATATGGCAAGTTTTAAATTCTTCCATGGTTTTAACAGAGTAGATAGGGAACAATATTTTCTGTGATGGGTGGCAGTAGAACGAGAGGTCATGTATAGTATTTTTAATATGATATTGAAGTATTTATATATTATTCTACCTGTACTATGAATAGCTGTTTGGGAAGAAAAAAAATTTGATATTTAAATATGGCACAAAATGTAGCTTTGCTTTTCTTTTTTAACAAAGGTCAAAAGTGAGAGAAAATATTTTTATGGGCGTTTTGTAATTACCTAATTGTGCTTACGGGAAAGAGGCCCATGCTCGTAACTTCCCATTTCCTGGTCGGTTCCAATTTTGTACTTAGTGATACTTATCATACTTGTCCTTGAAACTATGGATTGAATTAGCAGTAAGTACTTCTTCACTTAGTGAATTCCAATCATCAACGACTCTTACACTAAAAAATTACTTCCTTACATCCTGAAAAGAAGCTTTCTTACGAAGCTTCAAACTATGACCTCTAGTATCAGTGACAGCCATATCAAAATATTGATCGCTATTCACTGTCATAAACATGAAGGAATTTAAAAATCACCACCATATCCCCCTCATTTTTCTAGCTTCGAGCGATGGTAAGTCTAATTCCCTCAGCCTCTCTTCATAAGTGAGACTGCATAATTCTGGTAACAGTTTCGTGGTATGTCTTTGAACTTTCTCCAGTTTAACTATATGTTTTTTCAAGTGTGGATTCCAAAAGGGGGCTGCATATTCAAGCTTTGGCCTCACATAGTATACATAAATATTTCTGAACATTTCCTTGTCCATGTGCCTGAAAGCTACCCTTACAATTGCTAAGAAAGCATATACCGCCCTTACTGTGCCATTTATATGCATTCCCTGAGACAATTCTGCCAGTATATTTACTCCTTAGATCTCTCTCATTCTCTGTCTCTTGAAGTTATGCTCCTGCTATTGAGTATTTAAGCTTGGGCCTTCTTGCACTTGAACCCATTCTCATTACTTTACATTTAAAAGCATTAAATTTCATCAGCTACATTTCTGACCACTCATGCAGACTATTTAAATATTCCTGCAGGTCTGCACCATTGTTCTCGTCTCTTACTTTCTTCACAATCTTTTCATCATCTGCAAGCATATTCATGAATGAATTTACAGACTCTGGTAAGTCATTTACATATACAAGGAACAAAAGTGGCCCTAAAACTGAACCCTCTGGAACTCCACTACTAACCCTTCTCTATTCAGACACTGAGTGTCTCACATTAACACTCTATTCCCTTCCTTCAAAGTAAGTTTTTGTCCATTCCAAGACATTTCCACCTATTCTCGTCATTTCTAGCAGCTTCTTAATAAATTTCGCATGTGGGATCGTGTCAAATGTCTTCTGGAAGTCTAGGAATGTGCAATCTACCCAGCTCTCTCTGTCTTGTAAGATTTAGCTTACCTCATAAAATTCTAATAAGTTTGTTACTGTTGATCTACCTTCTCTGAAGCCAAGTTTCACTGACAAAGAGTTGAAGGATTCCAAGTCAAAAGAGCTGCATCCCTCTTTCCCTTTTTGAAGATTGGTACCATGTTTGCTTGTTTCTAGCATCTTGGACTCCCCCAGATTTGAGCAGCTTTTCAAGTATGATCCATAGTGCCGTCAATATTGATTTGGCACATTTCTTAAGTACATAAGGGGATATATCATCAGGATCTGTAGCTTTATGGGCATCTAACTCCATCAGCGCTTTACATACCTCTGTGGCTGAAAAGATGATGTTCTCTAATACCGGCCCATGAACTCCTATCTCTACAGTCTGAGGGGGTGGGGTATTTTCTGCTACTGACTGAAACTCCTAGTTCAATTCTTTGCAGATCTCATCATCTGTATCAGTGATGCTTCCATTCGCTCTCTTTAACTTTAATACCTGTTCTTTGACCCTCAGTTGTCCTCTGATAAAGCTGTAGAAAACTTTGGGATTTTCTCTAGCCTTCCTGGTGATATCCCTCTCATAGTCTCTCTCTGCCTCTCTTGTTTTAGTTAGGTAATCACGTCTTGCTCTTTTATAAGTCTGCCAGGCATTTATGTTTTTTCTTCTCCTATACGTTTTCCAGTATTTGTCTCTCCACTCCTTAGCTCTCTTACACTCATTATTGAACCATTTCTCTCTGGCATGAATAATTCCTGTTTTGGTGGAAGGTATGCAACAATCTACTATCTTCCTATTTGAATGGAGATGGACCCAGAAAGGTTGGAGCTGGGGAATTAAGGCTGAATGCCCTTCCTAAGGCCCCATTTTGACTTCAAATACGGGTTTGTCCCTTCCCGAGTCGATTGATCCAACCACTGCAGTACCAAGATCCCCAAGACTGAAAAAAAAATGTGTTTTTTAAGTTGAACTTTTGTTGCCAAATCTTTGATATTGACCTCCAGTGTAATATTAATACCAGCAGCATCTCCATTGGAATGCTTACCAAAAATAGCCCATTTGCGAGGTATTAGCTTTATCATATATTTATTTCTTCTTTTTATCTACTGTTTACTGTCAATGTCCATATTTTTCTCTGATTCCTTGTCTTTATAGTTATATATTGATGTTATTCTTTATCACTGTTGTAAAAGACCACAGTCGTGCTGTGGTAAAACCACTTGATTTATGAAGTGATAAACCTGTGTTTGTACCCACTGTGGGGCGTTAGGAAGGGCAGCCATCCTTATTGCCTCGCCCCCAACCTGTCTGCATCTATCAACATGTGAATGGACATTACTAATAACACAAATGGCAAACAATTCTTATCACTAGAGTTGCAGTCGAACTCTTACTTTTATATTTATTTATATGTTTATTTACTTATTTATGTTTTATATCATGATAAGGAAGGACCTGGGAATAGCCGTGTATAGTGTTTATATCCACTTTCATAAATGAATAAAGTTAATAAGAGGCATGGGAAGCATTTCCCAGAGATGACTTCAAAACTCATCATCATCATTACTATTGCCTCCAATGGCGTGTGACGCAACGCTCCTCTTTGAAATCCCGCCACTCGTTTTGATCCTGTTTTTTCTGCTGCAGGTCTCCATTCATATTTAGCCTTGTTTTTTTCAGAGTTCTCAGTCAAGTAGGTCTGGGTCTTCCGATTCTCCTGGTGCCCTGAGGGACCACCATATTACACTGCTCAAAATTGTGGCAGTAGAAAGACAGAAATAATTCCTATGATGAACAATCCACCCTTTGTAGCACAGCCGATCATGGTCTTTGACTCCCACAACCCTCTCTAGTGTATAATTCCTATGATGAACAAGCCACCCTCTGTAGCTCAACAGCTCAGTGTTTTCGTCTTACTAAGGTAGGTCAGAGTTGTACTCACCAAGTGCTTTGTGTAGTATTCATAGGGGAACCTCTTAGGGATAATAAGAAGGTAGTGGTTTCACGCTCCTGTCAACTGAGCAGGATAAATGAGTATGGTTATATATGTAAGCAATCATCAGCAGAGCAATATACTTACAAAGTCAGGTATTGAAAAGAAAAAAAAAAACATTCGGCATAATAATAATAATAATAATAATAATAATAATAATAATAATAATAATAATAATAAAATAATAATAATAATAATAATAATAATAATAATAATAATAAATATTATTATTATTATTATTATTATTATTATTATTATTATTATTATTATTATTATTATTAATATTATTATTATTATTATTATTATTATTATTATTATTATTATTATTATTATTATTATTATTATTATTATTATTATTATTATTAATTTATACATATTGCCTTCTTACTTAAAAGTCAGCAGGGGACCACTGCCAAAAAAAAAAATGTTTTTATAAGAAACGTTAGCTGGGCTTCCTACTTTCAACCTATAAACATTAGCTTCTAACAGTCAGATGTATACACACCATACTTACTGAAAGAGATAAACCCATTGCTAAGTCTAAATTCCAGAACCAGGCCTCAGGACTCCCTGGTTTATCCAGACCCTGCCTTGAGACCTTGATTTTTTCCACTAAAATTTGTCTTGGCAGGTAGTGTGTGTCTCTGCGTCAAGTTATTCTATATCTTATGGGCCTCTCATCTTCCAGGATGTCAAAGCTTCTTGGTTTTCCGCTATTGCAGTATCAAATGGGATTCATTAATTTCTACAGTAAATTGTAGATAAAAACATAAATTGGAAAAAACAGACTTTATATATTTGAATAATAAAATATAAGCACTTGTTCATAATGTGTTGTCTGTTATGAACCGTTGTATGTATCCAATTTCGTCTCCATTTGAATGAGGCTGAAAACAAACATAATGGAGCTTAGGGAGTAAGCCTGGTTACCTTTCCTAACGCCCTGTGGTAGGATCAAAGCTGTATTAGTTTCTTCCTGACTCGTGCACTCTAGCACTGAGCTACTAATGTAGTTTATGCAGTTGTTTAAACGCTTCCAAATTTATGATTATGTTCCCTTGTGTTTTGTAGAAGTCGACAAAGCAGTGTAGAAAAGGGGACTGGGAATCCCCTCCATAGTATCTCAATGCACAAAGAAACAGGCGTTTACTTGTTTTGACTCAGTCACCCTCCAATGAAGGGGACTACGGATCTTGTATATAGATAGGTTACTTAGTTATTTGATGTTGGTAATTTCCTTATGGTTGTATCTATTCATTTCTTCTGAGGGAATGGTTATTTACTTTTCTTTCCCACTCGAAAGCAGTATTTAAATTTAGCAAAACAATTGTTTCAATAAAAACAAGAGAGTAATTAGAGATAATAGTCCTATTCATCATCATAGTGACAGTTGTCTCACAATTGATGTTATTTTAAGTAGTAGCTACTGGGTTGGGATTCCTGTTTCTCATGTTATTGAGGAAGTATTAATATCTCTGGTAAAAGATTGTGATCTACATGATATCTTTACTTCCTTTCAGGTGTGTTTACTAGCTATACCAATTTAGGTGTATTTACCACCTAAACCAGGGCTTGAACAAAGTGAGATAATTACAAGGACTGTTTTTATGCTTTTTCATATCTACAACTAAGGTATGTAAGGTTTTTAATAAAAGCTATTTTGGATCTAGTATAGAAAGGTAATCCTTGGTAGGGTCATTTACATTTAAAGCCAAGCCACCATATCTTACCTGACCTAACAATTTATTCCTTTTTCTCATTAAGTAAATATTAATATCTCTGGTAAAAGATTGTGATCTACATGATATCTTTACTTCCTTTCAGGTGTGTTTACCAGCTTTACCAATTTAGGTATATTTACCACCTATATCAGTGCTTGAATAAAGTGAGATAATTACAAGGACTGTTGTTATGCTTCTTCATATCTACAGCTAAGGTATGTAAAGCTTTTTAATAAAAGCTATTTTGGATCTAGTATAGAAGAGTAATCCTTGGTTCCTCTAGGCTCACTTACATTTACAAGCCAAGCCACCATATCTTACCTGACCTAAAAATCTATGAGGTTATTTAACTTTACATGGGGTTCCAGGAGTTACTCCTCTTCACAAGATCCGATTTTGTTTTAAGATGTTATTAAAGATTTTTTCTTAAGAGTGTGACACCGGGATAGACAAGAAAATTGTCCTCATCAGGCCCGGGCACAAAAGAACATTAAGACGAAGAAAATGTAGAAGATTAAGGACAGGGCAAAAATGAGGGAATAATATGAGTACTTTTCACTCAAGTTCCCATGGCTTAAGGTAAGCCTTTTTAGTTGGTATTTTTTTTTTTTTTTGGGGGGGGGCAAAGAAATATTTTTTAAATGAAACACTATATCCTACATTCGTCCGCCTCAGCATTGTGTAGAATGCTTGAATAGGGAGGTGATGAATCTGGGTTCAATCCCATGGCAGGGCATTAGGGAGGATATCCAACCGGAATGCCAGCTTCTGGTTCCCCTATCCCATTCAGTTGGTTCTTACAACAGCCAAAAAGAATTTGGAATTTTTTTCTGCTACCTATGTATCAATATGCAAAAGCCATAATCCCCATTATAAGAGGGATGGCTTACTCAAAGCATAAATTCGACTCTTTGTGAAGAAAACACAAAGAAGGAGGATTTCCAGTCCATTCGAATTTTACAACATGCAGGGGAATATGGAGGAGCTATACTTGCCCTCCTCCAAGGTAATTTACATTGAGTTCTTTGTATTAGGTAATGGCTAGCTGAGATATGCTGTAAATGATGTATCTCAACTGCCGTAAGTAAGTGAATGGCAGTTATACTGAAAGGCACAAAGAATCATATGACATAGTTAAGGTATGAATCTTAGGTTAACTAATGTAGTTCTAGTAAGGTAAAGTATAACTTTGAACACCTAAAAGAATATTAAAATAGATGGACAGAAGCTGGAGAATTAAGGCTTTGATGCCTTTCCTGTTGACCAGCCATGGGGTCGAATGTAGGTCCGTCACCTCCTGAGTAGAACATTCAACAGCCATGCTAAGGCCATCCCCTGAGAGGCAGCTCTTCAAAATGATAAAACAGTACAGACACTCCCCAACTTGCGAACGAGTTAGATTCTAGAAGTCTGTTTATAAGTAGAATTGTTCATAAGTTGTTTAGGTAAATAAAGTACTGTACAGTACATGCATATGCAGTGCTGTACAGTACTTAGGCTAAAGACACTTAACTAATATAGAATACAAATAGTATATAGTATTAATGAATTTTCATACAGTAATAATAATGTAATGATACAGAATAGTACAGCAATACATACATTAAGAATGGGTATATAATGGGTAGGTGTTTGTTCGTATATGTAAACTCAGTTGTTCGTAAGTAGGGGAGCTGCTGTAGTTACATGAAGCACAGTGGGTTATTCCAAAAAAGTGGATATTTGGCTGTTGGAATTATCCATAAAACTAACAAACTTTCTCTAACTATAATGATTACGATTTATGTGTTGGTATTAATTTCCATTATAGGGGTGGAAAACGAGTGAATGTGGAATATCAAGGCTAAATGACCTTAACACCCCATTGGTGAGGTTGATTGCAGGTCTGTCAACTTCTAAGTGGAGAATTCTTGCTTTGGCTGCCCTGGGTTCCATTGCTAATACTGTAGTAATTAATTCTTTCTGGATTTGTTATTAATTCCAAAAAATTGTTTTTAGACTTGCCAACAGGGGTTCAAGTGATATATGCAATCTGTTTAGGTTAGGTTAAGTGGGTTTGTTAGGTAAAGTAGCATCTATATATCAGTTCATTACACCTGTGCTGTCCCCACCCTGGCATTAATCAGCCTGACATCTGCATCTAATCTTACTTACCGACGGTACAGATGTTAGTTAAAATGGCATTTCTAGCTATAAGATGCCAAGTGAAGTAGCAATGTGGGCTAACCAGCAGCATCTATTGGGCCTCATTGTCCTTGCCCCCTTTCCAAGTGGATGATCCAAGCAAGGTAGTGGTATATGTATACTTTGATTTTGGCAATTGTTTATATGTACACATTTAGTATTTATTTAGTACTCAAATGAAGCCACAAGGATGACAAAAAATGTAAATACAGAGAATAACATTTTAATGTGAATGACAGATCACATACACATCAAAACAATGTAAATATTTCCATGAGAACCATCGTAAATGTAGAACTTAACATTACTTTAGCATATCAACAAAAACACCAACCGTATACAAACACACAGTCTCACGTACGTTCATCCAAACGTGTGTAAAAGCTACATGCGACCGGATGTACTGGCACAGACGAGGAAAAATACAGAAACAAACAATGTTTATGTTACAAGGAACAACAACGTACAGTTATCACACATTTGTCAACCTTGGCAAAAATGTCTTATGTGCTTTCAAATAATCATATTTCTTTAATTGTCTGTGATGCTAAATCACCTCTTTGTCTTCACTGGATAGAGCAAATCTTATAAAGATGAGTAACCCCCAGACTTTAAATAAATAAATAATCCTCTTTTTTTTCTGTCACAGCAAGTCCCCATTATTTAGGTGGACACAGTGTATGGCTGGAGAATTAAGGCTGGATGCCCTTCCTCTCACTCCAAAGTGGGTTTGAATACGGGTATATAACCACTCGGCTAGTGTGATCCCCAACCCTACATTAAAAATAACCCTGTAAATTGTTGATGGGTATGGTTAGGTTAGGTGACATGAATGACCCTAAAGCACCCTGGGGTTACCCTTCTTTACAAGATCTAAAAAAATGCATCATGCTCGTAACTCTTTATCTCCTAGTCAATAGTTTTGATTTACCAACTTATCATATCATTCCTTAAAACTGAATGCATTTACAAGGGACTAAATACTATTTTCTTCATGTTCAATGCAGTAAGTACTCTTTCATAAAATTTAGTCTATATGCATATTTAGACATATTAATGCCTTTTTTCAATATATTTTACCTTTGAACACTTCTTGTTATCTTACATCATTTGCTCTCAATAATACAATTTACCTTAGCATATATACAATTTGAGAGATTTGATCTTAATATGAAAAATTTATTGAACATAGTTTTTATATGTAACAGTAATATACCCGGGAGTTATCCACTTTATGTTATAAAAATAAGATTATTATGATTTCATTCTGTGTAATTTACTTATCTTTTCTTAAATATAAATTTAAGGATCATCCAAATCATTTGTGTTTTACGTTTGCTTTGGCATTTTGCTTTTTCTCATGACAAATGTTTCATGACAAAACATTTCACATTACAAACAACTAAAACATAGTGAGATCAGTATGAAATGGCCATGGAACAAGACATACAGTAGAGAAATGAAAATAGTTATATTAATACTTTGTTCACTATAGCATTTGTTGTTCATTAATCTTAACAGCATAACAAAGGTAATAAGTGACAGTTTTTGTAAGGATTAATTCATAAAAGATTAGTATAACTTTTATCATCTATATCTGTTGTTTACGGTGAGGTGTAGAATGTGATGGTGTTCTGTTGTCCAGTTTGTGAGGAGAGTAACTATGGATTTGGCTGGGGCCCATTTGAAAACTGCTTGTGATGAAACCTTCCTGGAGTGTGTTGAACTAGAGCTGAAGGAGGTCTGCAGGTGTATTTACAGTTTTATATGCACTTGGGAGTGTTATGTCATCTGCATTGGAAGGTACATGTATTTGAGGTGAGGGTGGTGCAGGTCGATCGTGCATGCATAAGTTAAAGAGTGTGGATGATGAGATGGATCTTTGAGGAACTCCGTTGGTAATGATTCTGATGTTTGATGTCTGACGGGCAAATATATGTGAACACACTCGCCTGCAAAGTAGTTGGTCAACCATCTTTTTGTGTTACTGTGCATGTTTACATTGAAAATTTTATTTGAGAGGTTATGGCAGGGGATGGTGTCAAAAGCTTTACTTATGTTTTTAGTGATAAGTGTCCTGTGTGCTAGCCTAGCTGAATTGATGTAATTAAAATTTCTTTTATGTCAGGTCTGTAAGAAAGGTGTTTGTGGAGTGAAATGATCTGTAGCATGTTGTGACGGGGCTAAAGGAATGAGAGGTGTAATTTGTAGCTCTATTAGAGGTTCAGTGACTGTAAGGAGCGCAGTTTAGTGTAATGGGACTATGTGGTGGCAGTTTGTTGGGTTTGGGGACTGATAATGACACCATGCTTCCAGATGCTGGGCATTGTGTTTTGCTATTGTTGGATATGTTAGTGAGGTCTTGGATGCTTTGTGGTCCAAGGTCTCTATGGTGCATGTCGCTTTTTCTCGTCAGGGTCATAGGTGGATGAGTGCTTGAGGCTGCTGATGGCATGATTTATCTGATAAATGGTGAAAAGTGCAGTCTGTGTTGTGTTAAGAGATGCGGTAACAGCCCGAGTGAACAAAGCCTCTTCCAGGTTCTAGTGCCCTGTGAAGGGCTGGAGTTGGTTGTGGCAGTTAAAGCTCTTTTGTTATTTCTTTTCTAAGTTGGTTGACCTCATTTAGACAGACAATCTGAATATTAAACAACAGGAGAAATAACTGCGATTTTACCAGCTTAAGGACAACAGCAATAACTTCCACTAAAAAATAAGCTCCTAATAATGAAGTAATTTCTGTTCCCTTAGCAACGGAACTATCTACAATATATCAGGAATTGCAAAACATCACAGCAAGAGTTCATTGGAATTTAAATGTTCATTTTTTTCCATTGTACTAGAGTTTAATGGAATTTAAATGTTCAGTTTTTCCATTATACTTTAACAGATAATTGGAATGGCACTCAGATATCACACTCACTCTCTTTCTAATTAAATTTCTTATTATTTACTGACCTGACTCGAACACTTTTTCCGATTGAAATTTGCAGACTGTAACTGAGAATTTGTAAAATGATTTCATACTGTAAGCCATACAAATCGTCTGTCTGATTTACACTGCACTGGAAGTAACAATACTGTAATATACTTCTTCCATGGCCATTAAAATTAGAGAGAGGGAAAACAATTTATGAGATGAGAGAATGTCGAGGAATATAACAATGTACCATACATATAAATCTAAAAGATTAAATATATATATATATATATATATATATATATATATATATATATATATATATATATATATATATATATATATATATATATATATATATATATATATATATATATATATATATATATATATATATATATATATATATATATATATATATATATATATATATATATATATATATATATATAATTCCTCATTTAGTTATTACCATTTCCACCTACTATATATATAATTCTTCATTTAGTTATTACCATTTCCACCTACTATATATATAATTCCTCATTTAGTTATTACCATTTCCACCTACTACATATTCATACACATCGGTAATCAGATACAAAAAAGCTCACACAATATATTATATATTATGCTCAAGATATTTCAAGGCACAGAGTTTGATTCAGCCCTTATGTACACATTTTAACAAGTGAAGTCAGTTGGTGATGAGTGATAACATATAGTCACATGATACAGAAAAGACTAATGTCTAATATACTTCAGGAAAGGTGTTTAAAATTGGTAAATTTTACTTGTTCCCTTTGTTTTTTTCAATCACATTAAAAGTTCTTTCATGTTAGAAAAGAAAAACGTAGTCCAATACAAACATGACTTTAAACAAATTTTCCTTAGCAAAACTTTATCTTACCTCGTAGATAAACGAATTTATGCTAGGTTCAAGGCAGAAAACGTATTGAAATCATGAAAACATATTTTAGTTATGACTCATTCGATTTTTCTGCATGCAGCTCACTCAGTAATTCTTTGGCAAGTTTTCTACAGCTCCTAGACTATTGTTACTCTTGTAATCAAAACTAGTGTGTTTCAGTCATATATGCACTAATAAGTTGTATTTTATTGGCTCACACTGAATATAAGATGTATGCAAGAAATCCTGGACTCCTAGACAGTTCAGATAAGGATTTGCAGCCTTCATAAGTTATCTGACCCAAGACACATTGGCAATGAAAAAAAGACTTCTGAGCACACAACATCACAGAGTGTAACATCAGAGAGGAATGCGGGGAAGATATTGATGTACACTATAAAAGTAGTCTTCGACTTACGACTTATGAGACTTACGCGTGGTTGACTTAACAACTATGACCTGACCATGAATACATTCTGTATATTCAGCCATACTGAGCTGCATTTAGCGCACGATTTTCCCCAGCTGGGTGTACAACAGTTTTCCACCATTGGCAGCACTAGCATCCCAGTTCTTACATCCTGCTTTCGATCTGCTTTTAGTAGCCGTTGCACTAAGTTCAATGTAAACTAATTTGTGTCTTGGAAGTCTTTCTTCAAATCCTACATGATGTCTATGAAGAGGGAACCGTCTTTGTCTATCCCTACAACTGTTAAGAAGGAAAGAAAGGCAATTGATATCGACAAGAAAGTGAATGTTATCGGGAAGTACGAAGGAGAGAATGCTACTGCATGTAATTTCTAGCTATTGCACTCTTCCATGTCAATGATCTTGAAAGACAGAGACACATTCTTAAAGCTGTGAAAGTTTCGGCACCAGCATGGTCAAGTGTAATCATGAGGCAATATCCTAGAGCTATCCACGAATTTACTGCACATGCGGATGATAGACGAGATCCAGATTTGAACACCCTGAAGCCTATTCACCCAGCAAACAAAGGCTAGGTATTTTTTGCCAGACTTTGAAGGAGTGCACTGGGGAAAACTACATAAGAATATGTCCCTAGTACTAAATGGTTTAAGAGGAGGTTTGTGAAACTTGGTGTTTGAGTAACTGGAGAAGCAGTGAAAACAGATGTGGAAGGTGCTCAAAGGTCTGCGAATATCTTACATCAGTGTTCTTCAACCTTTTTTAAGTTCATGCACCCTTCTGGGAGCTGTTGAGAAATTCATGTACCCTAGCTCAAAAAATCACGTCGTGAAAAGTACTTATATCAAATTCCTCATACTTTTCCCCACACTTTGGGGCAGTATCTGCCTATTTGGGGGGAATGGCGGCTATTATTGAAGCAATGCTAGCGTCCCCTGGTTTTGATCTTGGTCTTGTCAGCCATTGCGTCTTTAACGGAGTTAGGCTACCCCCAAAAATAGGTGATATTATATTTTTTAAAGGTTAGGAGTTTAATATACTATTGTAATACATAAATCTGTAGTACTTTAATCTCAATTTAAATTAATTTCTTACTTGACACTTATAGTTTTCATCCTAAAACACCTTTTCGTACTGTGCACTCTCATACACACTGGCCATGTCATGTACCCCATTATTTCCAGGTACCCTTTGAAAAAATTCATGCATCCTGGGGTGCGTCATGCACCCAGGTTGACTATCACTGTCTTATATGATATAAATACCGAAGGTTATTGAGTGTAGCAGACTTTAATTTTTTACGAGACAATCTAATTTTGGAAATGGATGACAGCTCTCACTTACTTTAACAAAAAAGCCAAAGTATGCCTAGACTTTAGGCATTTAAGGTTTGCTGACTTTGATCTTTGGGGGCAACACTGCAAGTTTTAAGCTCAAGCCTCTCGTTGTTTACAATGCTGAGCATCTGCGGGTGTTCAAGAACACGAACAATCACACACTGCATGTATACAACAACTATAACCTCAAAATGTGGATGACCTAATTGCTGTTTGAAGACTGACTTCCGAGCAGTTTTATTTAAGTTCAGGAATACTGAGGAAGGGGGGTTAAGAATACTTCCTCCGTGTTCCCCTGCATGTCGTAAAAGTCGACTAAATGGGGCAGAGTAGAGGGACTGGGAATCCCTTCTTCTGTATTTACTTCCTACGAATAGTCAAGAGATGCAGGGGTATTCTGGCAGGACGGATCCAGTCAGAACCCTAGTAATTGGGTATCTGAGTGTGCGTGGCTGTGGTGTACATGAAAGTAAGAGGGAAATGATAGGGAGTATGTTTGTGGAGAAAAAAATAGATGTACTTGCACTGAGCAAAACTAAGATAAAAGGGAATGGTGAGGAGACATTTGGGAGTGTGGTAGGTAGGGTGTCTGAAGTTGAGAGAGGGAAAGGAAGAGAGGGAGTGGCTCTGTTAATAAGTGAAGAGCTAAATAAGTGTGTGGTGGAATGGAAGGAAGTATCTTCTTGAATAGTAGTGGCTAAACTGAGGCTTAGGCATTTGTGAGCGCATATGGCCTTGGTAGTGAAATATGTGAAGAAGAAAGAGAGAATTTTGGATGAAATTGTGGAAGACTTGGGAATTAATGTGAATATGGTGTTGAAGGGAGATTTGAATGCTTGAGTAGGGAATGAGCCAGTGGAAGGTGTAATTGGGAAGTATGGAATACTTAGTAGGAAGGTGAGTGGAGAGAAAATGATAGAAATGTGTATTGAGAGAGAGATGTTTATTGCTAAAACTGTATTTAAAAAGAAGGATGTGCACAAGTATACATGGGTCAGAGTTGATAATGGAAGAGTAGTTCACAGAGAATTAATGGACTTTGTTTAGGTGAACTAAAGGGTGACTGGAAGAGTATAGGATGTGAATGTACTTAGAGGAGTTAGTGGTGGAATATCTTTTTTTTTTCTTTTTATGATCTGATCATTATTTAGTGGAAAGTAAAGTGAGAGTGGGAGAAAAGTGGAGAAAGAGGAGAAGGTAGAGAGGTGCTAATAGTGAATGAATTGTATAAGAAAGAGAAAGACTGTGAGTACAAGGCTAACGTGAGAAATGTGTGGAATGTAGTGAAAGAGAAAGTGGAGGAGGGATTGGAAGAAGATTGGGGCTGTTTCAAGGAGAAAGTTATGGAGTGTGCCGAGGCAGTGTGTTTGGAAGGAGACTAACTGGTGGAAGTAAAAGGGAAGGTCGTGAATGGTGGAATGAGCAGGTGAATGCAGTAGTGGCTGAAAAGAAGCAGGCTTAGGAGGTATGCTTGCAGCTAGGTAATGTAGAGGCGTATGAAAGATATTGTGCAAATAGGAGGTTAGCGAAGGACATGGTGAGGTAGGCAAAGATAGAAGCGGATGTAAGGTGGGGCAGATGCTTGTCTGAGATGTTTGAAAGGAATAAAAAGATGTTCTGGAAGGAAGTGAAAAGAGTGAGGAAAGGTGAGTATGGTAGGGAGAAGAGGGTGAAAGGAGCAGATGGGCAATTGCTAGCAGATGAAATAATGGTGAGAGATGGGCTGAATATTTCAAGAACCTGCTAAATGAAGAAGATGATAGAGAGGCAGAGATTGTGGCTGTAGGAAACAAATGGAGAATTCCAATATTTGGTGATGAGAAGATAGACAAATAACAAAAGAGGAGGCAGATAATGCTCCAGGGATAAATGGGTGTCATGCTGAATGCTTGTCAAAAGGTGGGGAGGCACTAGTAGAATGGATGGTTAGGTTGCTGAAAGTGTTTCAGGAAAGGGAGGGTCCCAGTTGATTGGAGGAGTGAATGTGTAGTTCCACTTTACAAAGAGAAAGGAGATAAGTATGAGTGTAGTAGTTTTAGAGGAATTTGTTGAGTGCAGTTGGTGAGGTATATGGAAGAGTGTTAATCGAGAGAATTAGGAAAGGTACTGACAGATTGCTTGGGGAAGAACAGTGTGGGTTCAGGAGAGGAAGAGGATGTGTGGATCAGGTGTTTGCAGTAAGACAGATGTGTGAGAACTTCTTGGAGAAAGGTAGGGACACTTTTTGGGCTTTTATGGACTTAGAGAATGCGTATGACAGGGAAGATAGAAAGCGTATGACAGGGAAGATAGAGAGGGGTTGTAGATGTGATGAGACTGTATGGATTACGTGAAAGTTTCTTGAAAGCAGTGAAGAGTTTTTACATGAATAGTAGAGCATGTGTGAGAGTTGGGAATGGTATGAGTGACTGGTTTGAAGTGAATGTAGGGTTACATCAAGGTTGTGTAATGTTGCCATGGTTGTTTAATGTGTGTATAGATGGAGTGGTAAGGGAAGTAAATGAAAGAGTATTAGACAGAGGCTTAGAAGTAGTGGCTGAGGATGGAAGGTTTGGAAAGCGAATCACTTGCTATTTGCGGATGATACTGTACTGGGTGCTGATACGGAGAATGACTTGAATCATTTGGTGACTGAGTTTATTAATGTGTGTGAAAGAAGAAATACTGGTAAAAGTAAAGTCATGAGATGCACATGGAGTGTTAATGTTGGCAGATTGAATATAGGAGTGAATGGAGAGTTGCTTACAGAAGTTGAGAGTCTTAAGTACCTGGGGTTTGCATGTATCAAGGAGTGGACGAGTTGAAGTAGAGGTAAATCACAAAGTGAAGGAAGCAAGTAAATGTCTAGGTGGGTTGAAAAGTGTAATGAGAAATAGATATTTGGGAATGAATGGAAAGAGAAGGATATATGGTGTGATTGTACCGACAGCTTTGTTTGGAGCAGAGACTTGAAATGCAAGAGAGTATGAAAGGAACAAGTTGAATATAATGGAGATGAGGAGTTTGAGAAGTATGATTGGTGTATCTAGAATAGATAGAGTAAGAAATGAGGATGTCAGGCAGAGTCCGAGTGTTGGAATGAACCTGTCGGATAGGTTAGATCAGAGAATGTTGAGTTGGTTTGGGCACATGGGAAGGATAAGTGATGAATGAATAGTGAAGAGTGTGTGGAGTGCAAAAGTCATGGAGTTAGGTCAAGAGGAAGACCTAGAATGAGATGGATGGATGGTGTGAAAAGAGCAATGAATGCACGTGGAATGCCAGTGGAACAGGGAAGAGTGCGTGCAAGATATAGGAATGAGTGGAGGAAGATTGTGCATAGATGACATGGCCCAAAGAGATTTCTCGCACCTGCTAGTTCAGTGAACTGTGATGATGGGTGTGAGGGGAGTTGCCATGTGATGAAGTGGTGGTGGTAAACTAGCTGCGGGTGTTGGGCCTCATTGTAGAATATCATTGCCCGCCTACCTCGTGGTTGACCCAAGCAGGGTAGAAGGGGGGGAGTTGTGGCAACCCTTTATCCCAAAGGAAATGAAAGGAGTGGTTGAGGTTTGTGTGGATCGTGGTGAATGCGTGTTTCTTGGCTCGGCCACACCTGTTACAAGGAGGAATGAGGCATGTGTATATGTATGTATGTAGGAATACTGTATAGAGAAAGGAACTTTATTCAAGATTTTAATGATTTTGGATAATGCCCCTGGACATCCATCTCATCTAGCAGATCTCCAGGAGATGTTAAAGTGGTCTTTTTGCCCCTAAATACGACCTCACTTTTCTAGCCTCCAGACCATGTTTTGATCTCTGAAGTCAAAGCCAACTATCTCTGCTTGACAGTTACCCAAGCCATAGCTGCTACACATGCCAAACTTACATCACAAGAGTTCTGGAAAATAAAATATTTTACAGTGTACTGGACACTATTACTGTGTGGCTGCCGTGGGTGGGTTGGTAATGCACACAACTCTGAATCGTCAGGTCCTCAGTTTGAGACCCGCCACAGTCTGAAGTGAGAAAAGGCCTTCACTAAGGGTAACAGCCATATTTGCAAATACCAAAGTCTTTCGGAAGACAGAACTGTCCTAGCCCTTAATAGAAAAGTGAGTACTTGACATAAAACCAGATCACTGTGTGGGAAGCTGTGACCCAAAAGTGTATGAATGACATCTGGTCAAAATGTGTTAAGTGATACATTAAATACTTCTATTGGATTCGACAGTGGAAGTGACCTGGAAGTTGTTAATAATAAAATGGTGAAAGCAGCCAAACAACTGGCTCTAAATTATGAAGTGGAAGCTGTGGAGAAATTGCTTGCACAAAAAGCAGGAGAATCCATGAATGATGAACTGATAGTATTGGAACAAGAAAGATTGGTGGAAAAAGAAAGGAGGACAGTAGCAGAAGTAGTAGAGGAGGAGTAACCAGAAAGAAAATTCACAACAAAGCACTTATTGGAATGTTTTTCTCCAATAAATAATGTCCATTTTGAGGGAATGGATCCCATCATGAAAAGATTTGCCAGGGATTTTGCAAGGAAATCTTGATTTGCAAGAACAGAGGCGAGTTCAGCCAAGAGAAAATCTTTTTTTTTTTTTGCATTCAATTTGATTATCTGGAAGGTCTAAGTTCTTATTCCAAGTGGAATTTTGAGACGTTTTGTAACATGAAGTCTTGAGTCTGCTGCGGCTAGCCATGCACCCAAATAAAGCAATAATGCACCCTTGTCTTAGCAGCAGTAAGGACTATTATGAGTCTAATTATTTTTAAAAGTACCTATATAAAACACTAGAACAGGAGACTCGACTACACTAAAGAAACACCTGAACTCATATACTGTACTAAAAAAAACAATTTTTTAATTCTTTGGTCAAAAACTCTCCAATCCTCAAGTCTTATTAAAAAATAATCAGTGTATCATTATTTTAGCAACTGGGTGGGATTACTGAAACATTAAAACGTTTTATTAACTCGATATTCATGTGAGTTTACTGCATTGAATTTGTTTCCTAAGAATCAACTTTTATTTTGTTTTGGTGAATACATTAGGCCACATGTTGATTTAGGGGTGTTGGGCTTTAAGAGAATAATATTTCCAGTTAAGTTAGGAACAAGGACACATCAAAATATCAATGTGAATGGCTAAATAAATCCAAAAGACATTAAAAATGCTTTCCTTGGCTGAACTCGCTTCCATTTTTGTAAATCCAGAGTTTTATCACTAAAGGAGTCATACACGCTTTGTAACGAGTCTCACAATCACAGCTGACACAATATGGATTTTGGCTTCAACGAGTAAACAACAGAACCTCATTCCAAGTTAATTGGAGGAAAAATATTGTGTACACTGTAATTAGTCTCAAAATCACAGCTGACGATAATTGAAATTTGTTTTCAACAAGTAAACAATAGAACCTTATTCCAAATGATTCGGAGGTGAAATATTGTGTGAAAAGGAGATACATGGCCGTCTGAGGCATCTTCTGGGTTCAGTAACAAGCAATGCTTAAGAAGTGCAAAAGGGTTTTCTCCTCATACACTCAATGAGTTTAATACTGTCATACAATCTTGATACGTGTATAGCTGGAACATTGTTTGTATGGTTTACAGCATCACTTAGATGCTACACGATGCTACTCATTACCAGATTAGCACAGATAATTTTATTGATGAGCAAATGTACTTGATGCAAAATTCATCAAGTGATACTAATTTGTTCTTTTGACTTCCCATTATAATATGCCTAAAAAGGAACTGAACCAAACCCGTTCCACTTAATAGTAAGAATAACAGTATGACAATACTGAGAAGATAATTATATATAAGTTTATACTGACTACGAAGGGAAAGTGGAAAACAACTGAGTACCTTTGCGCTTGCTCATATATTTATGTCCCCATCTTTGGGGGGAAATGATTTACAGACCTCAGAGAGATGTATACTGTATATACAGTGAGATACAATGAAAAAGAAGTTAGACATCAACAATTGGCAACAATTTCAGCAAAAGATTTAGTCTGAGGTCAAAGGAAATATTAAAGGATTTGCAGTATAATGGAAATATTAACTATCAAGTAAAAGATTTTGCTTCTCTCTGATCTGGAAATCAGTTACCTCTGAAGATGTGTAAATAAATATACTTGTAAGCATTAAGGTACTCCGTTGTTTTTCGTTTTCCCTTTGTTGTCCAAATAATCATAGTTACAATATTCACATGCTTCTTGTGAATATATATATATATATATATATATATATATATATATATATATATATATATATATATATATATATATATATATATATATATATATATATATATATATATATATATATAATATATATATATATATATATATATATATATATAAATATAATTTTATATAAGAACATTTATCAATATAATACAATAAAGTGAAACTTTTAGCTGGAAGAATTATATTTAGTACCAAATAGATATTTAAAGACTAGAAAACCCTGTAAGTACAGTTACGTGATAATCAAGCAAGAAAAATGAGATAAAGCAATTAGATTCATCCCCTTTGATATCCAATTTAATTCCAATAAAAGGCTTATCCGAAGAGATTCAAAATAAAATTGGAATCGTTTCTTGTGCTTTTGATGGCACGAGTAACTGGGAGGATGAATCTAAGGAATTGTACACAGTTATCAGTATATTCATTCAGTAAAAATACAATGCATCGCAAATTCCCCATTTTGTTTTACTGTTACACCAGGACTCATCCCCCACTACTTCATGCTATATAAGAAGGTCTCAATATTATAAGATTTTTTGTGTGTTTTGACAGAATCTGACCTCTAAACTATCGTCAAGTACTTATTTTATGTTAGGTTAGGAATAATTTTTAACGGTTATGAAGGTCAGGTTAATTCAAGACCCATCAAAAACCTTTTCACTTCCAAAGGGAGACGGGTGTACTCATAAATGTTTACCTTCCTTTTTTCCTATACTATATGCAAGGAATGCATAAACAGAATATTTAGAAATATTTCATCTCCCTATTTTGATTCTATTCACTTGTGAATATCTTTACAACTGTGAAACGACATTCAACTGCATCAGAAATATGTGCAATCTATGTAATCTTAAGAAAAATTGTATACGTCGTCGTTGAAGAGTTGAAAGTTTCTGTACATGGCAAAACATTAAGAATAAATAGAATAAGAATCTAAAAAAAGTATGAAGACCTAAGACTTTTATAAAGTATACTTTTAAATATTATAAATATTTACCTACGGTTAGAACACACGTAACACGTGAAAGTCGGCCCCCAATTTTTCAGTATTCATAGAACATACATATATATTTGGTGGCTGTGATTTTCACAACTGAAATTAGGAGACCTAAACTTGAAGGTTATTACAGATATATTAATTTATAATGGCAACTGAATGAAAAAACTTAAAAACTTTTATTAGGCATCCATTATGAGTTTGATTAAACTTGTATTATACAGTACTAATTGGGAGTTTGGCTAAACCAGTACTATACAGTGTCTATTTCAACGAAAGACCTTAATCATAAAAAAATCCTGACTAATACGTGTCTATTATGTGTCTGGCTAAACCTGAATTATAAAGTGTATATTGCAACAAAAAGAGGATAATCTTAAAAAAAGACCATATTAATACGTGTCTATTTAGTTTGACTAAATCTGTATTAATTTTGTCTATCATGAGTATGACTAAACCTGTATTATAGTGTTTATTATGAGCATGACAATACCTATATTATGCCATGTTTATTGCAATGAAAAGAGTGAAATCATAAAAACTACCATATCATTGTCTTTTGTGAGTTTGACTAAAAATGTATTATACAGTTTCTCTTGGGAGTTTGACTAAACCTGTATTATACAGTGTCTATTGTAAGTTTGAGTAAGCCCGTATTATACAGTGCCTATAGTGAGTTTGACTATACCTGTATTAAGCAATGTTCAAGGCCACAGTTTTTCTTTTAGGTATTTGTTTGCATATGAAAAAAATACAACCTGTAAAAAGAATGCTGCTCTAAGAAAAATTAATATTTACACATGCTCAAGATGAAATGAATAAAAAAAAAATCTATAAGACACTTCAAGTTGAATGACTCCTAATTGCAGCTGCTTATGAGACCTAATACGATCTAATTTATTATCAATATACGCTACCCTACTTTTTGAATATATATAAATTTAAAAATATGTCCTGTATATATTATTATTGTCTAATATTGAAAAAAAAAAGAAAGAATTTTCAATGAAACTGCAACCAGATGCATAATTAAATACATCTCGAGATAAATCAGAAGTTATACGTGGCAAATGTTATATGAAAACATACCTTAGAAAAATGTCTGATGTAGTGGATTTAAATATCTCAGATTTTCATAATATGAATTTGCAAACCTACACACTGCAAAACATAGCAAAAATTATTTAAATAAAATTGAGCATTTAAATACAATACCATATTCATACAAGTGATGAAATGATATATATAGAATCTCTTCTCTTAATGTGTATTTAGTTTATAATGTAATTATGTACACAAAAATATATGACATATTTAGTCTTCATGTTCCATAAAACTGGTTAGGAGGAAAAAATCATTATTATAGTCATTACATAGCTTCAAATTGTTTTAACTGAATGTATCAATTTCACATTAATTATTTGTTAACATATCAAATTCATGTTAATTATACGTTAATGCCTATGCAAAGACAGTCAAGGAAAATAAATACTCTCTACTTACTAGTCTTATTTTCTTTAAGTAAAAATTAACATGTTTAAGCTAAGACACATTAAAACAAAGAGATTCGTTTTAATACATTATAATAACCAATAAACTCTAGCTACAAAAATAATATATTTTGTAATGTATAATATATTATTACAATAATATTAAAAATTATAATGAAACAGGACAGAATACTTCAATATAAACTTACACGTTGTTATACTTAAACGACACAAATGTATAAATGCTAAATAAAATTAGACATTAACTTTCAAGAGACAGTACTTAATTTTATACAAGAAATTAATAGAAATCTTTGCATAAATGTATAAACGTTAAATAAAATAAAATACATTCATTATTAAGAGATAGTACAGTATTTAAATTTTATACACTAAAATTAATATACATTTTTGAGATGGCAAACATATACAATATGTTTTTAAATACAGTTTTTTCTAATTTACTTTATAAAAAAAATATGTATGCAAATGAATATATATCTGTGCCTGACAAGGATTTGACCCACAGTACTTTGACAGCAACAGTCAGAGTACACAGAGTGACTGACTGTACCACTGAAGATACAGTCAACGACTCACCAATAAACACTGACAGGCTGTTATTTCAGTGCCATGGGTTCGAATCCAAGTAAGGAGAACGTTTTTCTAGATACTGGACGAACAGTTTAGACCTGGTTTTGAATCTACGATTTGAATATCATATCTGAGTATGGATTGCTGTACCTAACTGTAAACTGGAGCTAAGGCCTTCAACTTAAGCGTATGATGCGACACTGGACCGCAGAAACGACGAAAAGAGTTTGTCTTTGTTCCGTTTGATTTTTTAATGAACGTCTGTTTTGAGGTAGCCACGAATACTCGACTCGGATGCGTCGTGAATTAGGGACGGGGCAGTTAGTTTCAGAGGATGCATATTTCAGGGGATTATTAATTCCATATACTGTAATGCTAGAGTAACTATAGTAATTATAAAGTAAAGTAACTATCCTATAAGTCACAATTTTGTTTCATAAAGATTTTCATTATTTAATATAGTAAAAAAAAGTTTAAATACGGATCTTCCAGAAGCGTGTTTTGAAAGTTCTTCAGACCGTATTACATTTTATTCTTTTCCTTTAGATCAACTCTCATATCTCCTGAAACATTTTGACAAAGCAATCTGCTCTAATCCGTGTCTGGGTTGGTAGTGCGTGCGACTTTGATTCGTCAGATCAACAGTTAGAGACCCGCCACAGTCTGAGGTTAGAAAGGGCATGTACTCAGGGGAGTGGTTACAATGCCAAAACGAAAGTCCTTCGAAAGGAGACACTGACCTAGCCCTTAACAGAAAAGGGAGTCCGCAACATCAAACTGGATCAACCTTCTCCAGTCCATTCAATTTATTTTCAATGTGCCCGTATTTTCACACATCTCTGACTTCTTTACATTTATTTCAAGATCTGGTCATCTACACATACAGTTTCTCTGCACCCGAGAAAGCTTGATAAAAATATTTTACAGAATAAAGACAAGCTCTTTTACACTGATCTGCTGTACAAAATGCAGGGGGAAGGAGGGGCAGCTGGAAATGTTCCATACTAAAAGTCAGTTAGCCTAGCTACTGTCAATAATACTTTTATATTTTGGTAATGGCTGTGCATACCAGTCAGTGTGGAGATTACTTGAAAATAAATACTTTAATCATTTACCCAAACAAATATTGCTAAAGCATTAAAATATATAGCTTTTGCAGTAAGAAAAAAATATTAGCATTTTTACTGGTTAAAAATAATTATCTAATAATGCTTGGAAAAAAGGGTCTATGCAAATCTAAAGTTTAAAATTGTTACAAAATTATTCTAACATGCAAATTCCTACTACATAAGTGGATACAAAGCAAGCTTATGTTACATATACAAGAATATTTTTGAGGATGTCTGCTTTTATTAACATTATTCATGTATTAATTATTTTTGTTATTATCATTATTATTATTTAGAGAATCGAATGGTACAGCATTACATGAGGAGGAAATGATGATGCTGTAAAGGTAACTATATGGAGAGGAGCAATGAGGGGACTTGGAATCCCCTCCATGCTGTCGGGATAATGGCTTTATCATCCTACCTTAGGGGGGCATCCCCTCCATGTTGTAAAAGTTGTCTAAATGGGGTGGAGCAAGGGGACTGAGCATCCCCTCCATGCTGTTGGAATATTAGATGTGTGGTATTTATCATTCTACCTGAAGAGGGCATCCCTTCCATGCTGTAAAAGTTGACTATACAGAGTGGAGCGAGGGGACTGGGAAATCCCCTCCACGCTCTCAAGATACTGACTGTGTGGGATTTGATCATCCTATTTGATGGGGGCATACCCTCAGTTTTGTGAAAGTTATCTAAATGGAGTGGAGTAGGGGACTGGAAATCCCCTCCCTTGTATTTTCCTCCCACAAAGAGTAAGTTATTTGCTCTGACTCAACTACCCCCCATATAAAGGGGATTATGGCTTTTGTAGACAGATGAATTAAGGCCTAATTTAGCTTCAAAAAGAGACCAGAATGCTAAGGCTACAGTCTATTACAACAGCAGATTTCAATGAATTTGCAAAACCACTGTAATACTGTAAATCTATTATATATAAAATATTAAGACGGTAAAGTCGCTTTTTCTATATAAAATTTTTAAATAATAAAAGTCTCGTTTTCTATATGAAATTTTAGAACAATAAAAGTCGCTTTTTCCTTGAACATAATGATCATGCTGGAAATTTGATGAGACTGCAGTTACGCAAAAAAAAAAGCACTTTTACTGTCTGTATTAGAAGTATATTCGCAATATTTATATACTGTATTTATATATTCTGTACTTCTAGATTATATTACCCAATAAATGCATATGTTAAATGAATTAAACAAGCACATTTGAAACCTCAGCTAATCCTCTATTGGTTGTCTATTTTGCGGTTTCTAAAAACGTGTCTATTTTTAGCATTTCCGAACCGTGTTTCATTGAAACGGCAGTTGGTCTTCTAGAATTCTGAAAACCGAGCCAGCCCGTGAAAATAGCAATGCCATTATAATGCAATAGAATGTAGTCTAAGACTGTATTCCAGCTATTTTTGATATAGGAATAAATTTAATTCCCTTTTACAAATATATTCTTATTTCCTTATTATAAAAATGTATTATACTCCCCAGTATGAGGTGCATTAGTTAATGTTTCTCTCAAACATTTCCTGATGCATAAATGTAAACAAAATAGTCTTGGTTTAGTTGAAAACGTGAAGGAATTAAAATTTTTGAGTGAAAAACTAACATTATTATGCTTAAAAAGATGTCATGCTTCTGTCTGATCCCATAAATAAACTATTTAAAGTTTAAATGTCTTTCATGAAAGGCAGAGGCAAGGGATAGTGATAGCACAGTGCCTGACTATATACCTACCATATAGCCAGGGCACAAGCGCCCTCTCCAATCACATGAACCCTGTGATCTCCAGATAATGGCTGAAGATATCACCAACCCCCAATTCATTGCCCAATTTAATCAGTAATGACATGAAACCATGGCTAATCCATCCCAAGGCTAGGATCGAACCTCCGGCCAGTATATTACCAGCCCCCTTAACTACCACTGCACCATAATGTGTCTAAATTTCATATACAAAACTTTATACTACCTATGGCATATCAGTACTCCTCTTGAATACCAAATTTATGAATAAAAATTGAATAATTAAATATTGGAAATATTTCAGCAATGCTCCCACCCGCTGCTAACTTAGTCACGATGTTCCCACTATTGTAAATGTTCATTTTTAATATACATTTTGAAAAGCAAATTCCATGTGTTTTTGAGAAACTAAATAATTATAAATTCATGTAATATAAATTATATCTTTGCAACTTTTACTAAATATTCCATGACACAATGCATCAAGTCCTTCTTATTAAATATTCCAAGACACAATGCATCAAATCCATTTATAAATACTCCAAGACACAAAGCATTAAGTCCAAATTATCAAATATTCCAAGACACAATGCATCAAGTCCATTATTAAATATTCATAGACAATGCATTAAGTTCATTAATAAATATTCCAAGAAACAATGCATCAAGTCCATATCATTAAAAATTTCGAGATAAAGCATCAAATCCACATTATTAAATACTTCAAGACATCATGCATCAAGTCAACATTATTAAATTTTCCAAGACGCTATGCATCAAGTCCACATTATTGATTATTCCAAGACACAATGCATAAGTCCATTATTAAATTTACACAACTGTAAGTTTAAGAAACTGCTCGGATAGTGGTATGCAACGTAAAAAAAAGAATACCAATTAGTATGAGAGAAAAATTATACTATATTGCATCCTTTTTACCTACTGACTTTGTCAGTGAAGCTTATAAGGTAAAAGATATAAGAGGGCACAACTTAAGTGGTATTTTACCCTCCATATCTAATGACTTCTTCATAAAAGCCGATAAGGTAAGGGTTACAGTTAATTAAATAAAGGTCATTCCCTTCTAAGATACTGACCTTGCCAGTGACGCTGATAAGGTCCGAGATACAAGTGGGTACAACTTAGTGTCTTTGACCTTCATAGCTGATGACCTCATCAGAGAAGCTGAGAAAGTTGGTGAATGCAATACAGGGCATATTTCTTCTGCTTTCCATTTTGAAGGACAATATTTGTTTTTTTAGCAAATGGAAGCCATAGTTATAGACATTTGGAATTTGCCAACAACATGTACTTTAGAGATAAGCGCACAAACGCTGTCAAAAGCTGCTATGAAAAACAGTCTGGATTAGTTCTACTAATATATACAACCGGAGTCGGACCTAGTAATGATGGGTAATCCCAGAATCCCAAGTACAGTATATTTAAATAACCCTGTAAACTAGCTTGTAAAAATGAATAACCCCCTGAACTACCGTGCAAAGATAGGTTAGGTTAGGTTAAGGTTAAATCCTGGGACTACTCTTCTTTACCAGACCCCCGGAGTCAAAGCTAAAAGCAACCCTACAAATGTAATTTTCTCTCTAACTTTACAACGTGGATTATATTAAGGCAGAAAATGTATATGGAGACATAAATTATTTTTTTATTTATTTATCCTTATACTTTGTGACTCCTATATAATTTACTTAAAATTAAGTGAATGTTGCAAATAAACATCTTGGCGTTTCTTTCCAAAGCCATTCTGAAAACCATATAGTACTTGAACAGGAAAAATAATTATGCTTCTGCACCAAAATGATACATAAAATCCATTTCGTATAAACATGCGTAATAAATAAAAAAAATTAATTTCACCGAAGGAGCATCAGTGGTGTTATGTAACGAATCCATTACCATGAACAAACATAAAAAATAAGAAAACTATATTATAAACGAAGGGGTATCAGTGGTGTTAAGTAACAAAATCCATTATGTGTAAATAGAAATCCATTATGTGTAAACACACATGAAAAAATGATAAAATATATTTTACGATGGGGAAACAGTGGTGTTACCTAACGTAATCCATTATGTGTAAATGCACTTGAAAAATTAAGAGCGTATATTTTATGAAGGGGTGTCAGTCATGTTATATAATAAAATCCATGAAAAAATTATAAAAATATATTTTACAAATGGGTATCAAAACTGTTACATAACAATATCTATAATGCATAAACGAGCATGAAAAAAATAATGAAAATATATTTTTCAAAGAGACGTCTTTGGGCTTACGTAACAAAATCCATTATACATTAAACAAAGAAATTAAAAAATACATCTTGCGTGTGGGTTTTGGTGGTGTTACTTAACGAAAGCCATTAAGCATAAATATGAAATAATAATAGTAAGAAAATACATTATATAGAAAAAAATATATTAAGAATACATTCTATAATGGATATCAGTGGTGTTTTACGATGAGGCCGGGGAACGTATTTCCTCTCGGCAATTTGGATCAAACCTTATATTTTATAAGCGTCTTTCTTTGGCACATTATTTTTACTAACTCGTACCTACGTTTGTATGTATACATTACACAAATAATAATAAATTATATGTACAACTCCAT